>VSDK01019850.1:267377-309352 GCA_009767595.1 Symbiodinium kawagutii | reverse complement strand
ATTCCTGCTTGATCATCTTTGGGATACAAAAATAGGGGGAAGGGGACCAGGTCGCGGTTCAACAACCACCGCCTCATTCAAGGCCCTCGTTCCTACCACATTCTGCAACCCAAAAATAATCCCCAAACGTCCGAACGTTGCCAATTCCTGGTTGCAAATCTGTAGTGTAAGATTTCTTCACAGCCTGCAACAGACCACCAAGAAACAGTTCCTATCTTCTCTTGCGCGCCTACTATACAATGTACAAAGATCACAGACCAGGAACAGCCACTGGCTGATTGGTATGCCGCGACATGTCCCGAATTTATAGGACACGGAGCCCATGTTCTGGCCTCCGTATGCCTCAGAATCTGATGGTTTGATCCATCTAAGTTGCCCATATATTCCTGGAAGCTCTTAATGGTGGTTCAGAACTGGATCTACCATCATCATTAAACCATTGACTGCCAATCATCTGTTTTTATCAGTGGTTGGTGATATTAACCCATCCCACAAATATGATCAAATATGAATCAATCAACCAGCCATTTAAAGAATAGTGGGGAACATATGTTTAAAGATGCGTAAAACCACCAAGTAGATCCAAGTATATAGTAGTTGTTTAACCATTCTTGTTGATTACTGTTCCTTATCATTAGCATTAAGCATCAATAACTATTAGCCACGATAAAGACCATTATCATTGGTTGATGATGGTTGGTTAACCTTTAAGAGCTGGATTTACCATTTGAAACGCCAAAGGCATTTCATTGGCTTCGGACTTCTCTGAGAACCTGGCTATCTTCGACCTTCATGGACCTCGATGTTGCAACGCTCGTGGCCACCAGGTCCCCTAATCAACTATGTGGGAAGCCTACATCACCATGTGGCCAGAGGTCTTCCACAGATTCAATGTCGGGATGTGCCCCCCCATGTTGCTGCGTCATGCGTCAGGGGTTGGTGGCACCTGTTTTAGTGGGAATCATTCTACACATGTGATTCATATCTCTGTCTCATGCTTCCAGTATATTATACATATCATATCATATTGTAGTCCCTCTACAAACCCCGGCATTGAATGGGCCAATCCACTACGCAAACAGCCGCCAGTCTATTCCACTGTAGAGTGTTGGTTTCAATCTTGAGAGATGGGTCAGTTTGCCCGTTCTTCGCATCCCACATCCCAAAGTTCTGAGATGTTCTCAGTGTTTTCCAAGGGGAAACCTGGGCAACTGGGGTCCCACCTCAAGTCACGGACTCCCATTGTTGGTTGGTGATACCCATCATTGGCTGCTGAAAAACCCAGCTATGATCAGAGTGGATCTCGGCACGGCTCGACTGCTCCCTGTCGCAAGCCCAGTAGGAAAAGGATTAAATCAGTTGATTTGTAGGGATTGTATATGAAAACATGAGCTCCAAATCCCAAGTCAAGTCATACCCAATACTTGAAGGGATTCCAACCTCAAGATTCCAACTTGAGACTCAAGAACGCTTGTGAAACAGCCTGCTGTTGTCGTGTCTTCGACATCTTGCTAAGGGGTTGCTGAGGTCCCATCGCTTGTGTGAGTCCGGCAGCATCCAAAAACGCCACGCCTCGGTCACACCGTATGGAGACCGATGTGAAACCTGGGGCTGTAGTCCACAGCAACCAGCCTGATCAATTCAATAACATGTTCTCTTAGCAAAAAAGTGGTGGACAGCGCTGGATGCTTTTACTGTTGTACAGTCAGTGTTCAGAGAATGCAAATAGATTTAGAAGTTGTCCTAGGGTAAAATAGTAGGGGACAACCAACTATACATAGAAAGACGGCATCCGTCCCTATCAGTGCATTGCCTGTTCAAATGTGTGCAACTTAATTGGATGAAGACTTTTTTGTTTGATTCTTCGATGATGGCTATAGAAGTCACGCACGAGCCGCTGATAAATCTAGCAGCAATGAGTATATTGCCCAAGTGAAAAGAGAGTTCATCAGAAATGTCACAGAGATAAGCTACAAGTCGTCATGTGACAGGCCCATCGCAGGGTTGCCCAAATCAACACAAAATGGTCACCAGTTGGTTTCCTGCAATGGTTCCTGCCGGTGACCTCTGGATGACCATCCCCTGTGGCAAATTACATGTTATGGGCGATAGCTGCTTCAGTGCTTGTGAAAGGTACCTTAGAAACAGCTGCAAATAACAACAACGCATGCAGCATCCTTGTTCTGAACATGTTCAAACCCACATTTTGCCGCTCGCCAATTGATACCACAACCTCGACCGAAACAAATTTGTCACTCTCTTTGTCTTCAACAAACCGTGGCCCAAGCATTCGTCGAAGTGCTGCAAGTTCACAGCCTGGCAATGCGGACTAGCAAAATTGAAGATCGTTCGGACAAACAAAAGGATTTCTTAAAGGGGATGTACCAAGACACCATGGAAATCTGTACAAACCAATTCGACAGAACAATAACCAAGCATGACCACGTATGTACTTATAGAACAGGGCTTTTGCAACAAGAGCCACTCTGTTTTTCTCATGTGATACTCATCCATCTTTTGACCTTCCATCCAATCCTTTGTCCAACCGAGCAACCCACTGACCAAAGAACCAAACAACCAACTAGCCAGCCAACCTATCAACTATCCGATCAACCGAACATAGCCAGACAACAAACTAACCTAGGGAGGACATGATAAATATTGTGATTGTCAAGTTGAAGCTGAACAAGACTTATCATGGTGTTCACATCTCCGGCATGAATAGGATGTAGTAATGTAGTCATGGGATCCCATGGATGGTTGGCATGCACGGTGCTTCAACCTCCAACAAGAGCAGTGGAATGAAGTGGTGAACCATCCTGATTGGTGAAGAGATCTTCCCGCTTCATGGGATATAATACCTAGATACCTGCCAGCAAAGCCTCTAAGAAGTCGCTGAGTCAACCACTCAAGGCCAAAGGCCAAGTCTGGATCAGAAAGGTACCCAAACAGAACATGTGCGACTGTGGATGTAAATTTTTGCTGGCACGTTGTAGTTGCCAGGAGCAGTTGTATGGATCCTTCCGGCTGCATCATTGATTGAACATATACATACCGTACTAATGTACACATGCATATATACAAGACATGTACATAATCAATAACCGTAATATATGTGTATACATGCAAACACACAAGTGTACCAAGTTCAGTCTACTAGTGATTGTGATTCAGTTTCAACCACAAAAATGCAACGGTCTTGTCATTGGCTGTCTTGGTCATGATGGACACAATGAATGGTGATGGCCACCTTCTTGTTGCGAATAAATAATATCAAAAATGATCCTGGGATCATTGATCATGGTTTAACCCACCAGCTTCAATTGTGACCAAAAAATTGATTTTGATAGCTCCAGAATGACTAATGATGGTAAGAGCAAATGGGCATGCACATAAATGGATATGCAAGTATATAGATATATGTATATATATATAGATACGTATATTTATATATATACGTATATAAAAAGATATAAATTGTATACGTATATTCAAAATATATATATATGTACAGCGAAGGTGCTGCATAAGAATTTCTTGTACAAGAATTTGAGGGGCTCGGATTTGTTTCCGCTCCTGTTGGGCCTGAATATAATTTGTTTCTGCGGTTAAGAATTTGAGGGGCCCTTACGGTGGCAGTTAAATTCTTAGCAACCATGTTTTGGGGGAACGATGATAACGTCCCAGGCCTAAAACCAAGACAATTTTTTTGACAACAATTCCTTGCTAGACAACCAAGCGACAAACGAAAATTGAAAAACATGTTATTAATGTCCTGCGCGGGGGGTTGGGCCTACGACTTTTTGGTTGAAAGGTGCCCTTCTTGCCAACTGCGCCGAGCAAGCCCGGCCTGCCTGGCCAAAGGCCTGCTTTTTGAAACGTCACTGCCAACATGCATGTTGCCCCCAAGGCCCGCGAAACAAAAAAAACTTTTCGGGCCTCGGGATTTTTTTTTATCTCGCGGGCCCGCCGGCCTAATTTGGAGCCCCCGGCATTCTTTTCAAGGCCTGGAAAATGTTTTGAAGCCGGTTCCAACCAATTTTCCAACCGTAAACCAAAAAAAAAAATTCGGGCCTCAAAAAGTTGTTTTTTTCTCGCGGGCCCGCCGGCCTAGTTTGGAGCCCCCGACATGCTTTTCAAGGCCTGGAAAGTGTTTTGAAGCCGGGCTCAATTTTCCAACCGTAAAACAAAAAAAACTTTTCGGGCCTCAAGAAGTTTTTTTTTTTCTCGCGGGCCCGCCGGCCTAGTTTGGAGCCCCCGGCATTCTTTTCAAGGCCTGGAACGTGTTTTGAAGCTGGTTTCAACCAATTTTCCAACCGTGAAACAAAAATAACTTTTCAGGCTCCGAAAAGTTGTGTTTGTCTTGCGGACCCGCAAGCCCAGTGTTGAGCCACCGGCACTCTTTTCAAGGACCGGAAAGTGTTGTGAGAGCGGCTTCTTGCAAATTTGCATTGGTAAAATCAAATCTGAGGAAAGTCAAGGGTGTAAAAAAAAATCATCCGGTTTTCTATACCAAGAATAATTGGAATACATACTTAAGAAATTGCTAAGAAATTGAGGGACCCTCGGACCGGGACCGTGGAAAATCTTGAGCAAACTAAATTAAGAATTTGAGGGACCCTGGACCACAGATTTGGGATTCTTATCCAGGACTTCCACTGTATATTACATGTACGATTGCATCTAGTTACAGTATACCTCCAATATTTGTGCTCGTGGTAACAAAAAGTCTTGCTAGGACCCCTCGATCATTGATGACTGCAGGTTTTGCAACTGCTGATATTATTCCTCACTGTTCATCTAGGTTCCTAATACTTCCAATGAGGGATGATGATCGCCTTTTCAAAGGGAGTAGTAGCCAGCTACGGCCGACATGGAAGACCTTTCAGGCACCGACCAAAGAAAGGCATGATTTAGTATCAGTTGGTTTCAGCTAGCAGTTGGCTTGACTTGTTGGCTTAAACGATCAGTTGCTCCGTTGGTTCAAACCTTTGCTCGGATGATTACAGCCAAATCAACCTACCCAACCTACCAACAAGTCACTGGTTTTGCTCGGGTTTTGTGGCTGTCGCTGGCGCGCCTCCACTCTTTGATTGAAACGCTCCGGGCCACCGAAACTGTTGACCTCAGGTAGTGGAGAGCTCAAGACCTTTCTCAGCTGCAGGTCTTACGCGACCCACCATTGTGGTGGGTTCGTTGAAAAGCACATACACACCCACACCACGCATATAGTTACACTATAAAGAAAACAATTTACAATATATATCAAATACAGTATCAATTTATGACAATGCCGACTGAATTCGAACTCATTTGTTCAGCGCGGACTGCCAGTATGGATCAAAGAGAATCCTCATCCTCAGCCATGCTAAGTAGCACAACTCCACGCCAAAAATCGGCGACAAATGGCTTTGACCGGCCACGCTGCACTCAAATCCGTAGTCCAAACGCTACGGAGTTTGTTTTCTGAGTCAACAGCTGAGATGCCACGTAGCTCAAACAGCTTGGTGATGGTTAACCCCAGCTGTCACTTAGCTGGGTGGAAAATCGCCGCTGAGGTTATGGAGGACCTTTCTCAGCGAGGCACCAGCGACACCAAATGATTCCAAGGCCTTGGGGCGCAGCTGGCGTCACTGGGATCTACGGGTGCAACTGGGTGAACCCTAGTGACTAGCTACCGGGGTGACTAACCTCTATGCTAACCCATCTAACCTCATAGTGACTAGCCCATCTACCCCCGGTCGAACCCCTGCAACCACAGCTATCACCGGCACGTCGGATGAAGATCCCCGGTTTCTGCTAGCTCTGAAGGGTAGTCTTCCCAACTCTTGTGGCTCCCCATACACGTGACCGTGAAGAGGCCTTGACCGATGCCATGGATGCCAGAGTTCAGCCTCTCTAAACCAGTCTTCATAAGCTGCGTGGCAAACCTGGGGTTCATCTACTCAATGGTGCCAAGTAGCAGGCTCGTGTATGAGTAATCACAACTTGGTTTATGGTCAGTCAATGTGTGTAAATCCTGGGTCAATGAGTCAATGAGTCAATGAGTCGATGATGATGATGATGATGATGATGATGATGATGATGATGACGATGACGATGACGATGACGATGACGATGACGATGACGATGACGATGACGATGACGATGACGATGACGATCATGATCATGATCATGATCATGATCATGATCATGATCATGATCATGATCATGATGATGATGATGATGATGATGATGATGATGATGATGATGAATACTGGTAGATCCATTTGAATAAATCACCAACCAACTTAGACGGTACAGAAATAGCTGGAGCCTGATGATTTGCCATCAAATACGGCTGGTTTATCACGATTGATGCCTCATTCTATATTGCAATCTCAACACTGCATAGCACGCCATTACAAACCCGATATTCAGACAGCTTCTCCAATATTAATCATCCCTACCTTTCCACTTTTCTCTGCAGTAGATCACCTCTCGGATAAACTGACACGAGGAACTGGGAAAATAATAGATACAAAGGAGTAGAATATCATGTATGGTGAGGCAAATGCTCTGACTCTTCAGAGGCTGCGACTGGCATCATCATCATCATCATCATCATCATCATCATCATCATCATCATCATCGTCATCGTCATCGTCATCGTCATCGTCACCGTCATCGTCATCGTCAGTTAAGTGCACACACACACACACATCATCCCTATACGCACATAATCATAATCCATTTATGATCTATCGGCCTTCAAAACTGTGCGACTTTGCTGATAAACTTTGGTACACACAGGCAAGTAAAAAATGCATACATGTGAATGACATCCAATAGAAGAAGCTACGTGCAACCAAAAGCTATGCGTGATTTTAATCTGAGTCATGATCATGTTATGGCCCATATTACACGAAGGAGCATTGTTGCACAAAAACACACTCACAATCTATAATCTGATTTGGGTATGAGTCTGAGTGCGTTCCATTGGAATGCTAGTTGGGAACACCTTCAGATGCCCTAAAGCTACATATTGCCGTATACTATGTCGGTGTGAATACCCTTAGAGCAACTCTAAGCCGTTGAAAAATACCCGGTACACTGGCAAACTACGCGTGGACATGTATTACATGTCTCAGATCTGACTACCCTGTCCGGGGTCGCAAGCTTTGACATGATGGTTTGCTTGATATATATATATATATTATTATTAAATATATATATATATATCCACTTAATTAAGAAAGAAAATTGGGACACAAGCCTGTGCGATTTGGGGATGAGCAAATACAACGTGTGGTTCCAGCATCGGGCTTGGCCAAGGGTAGCCTCGAAACCACACCCCATGCTGGATCTAGAAAAATACCCTTCCCAAGGCATTCAAAGAAGCCATCTCATGCCATCTCACATCATCTCAAGGCACACATTGGGAGTCCCAAAGCCATCAATCTTGAGCCAACCCCAAGCCGCTCACCACAGCGCCAGGCGGCTCAAACTCTGCGACCAGCTGCCAGTGGTCGGGGATGGTGCCTGCTGGCGCATGCGCAGGCCATGCCATGTACCATGGTGGGCAACCTTCATGGCCTTCATGGCGACCCCATCAGCAGCTTTCTATGGGATCAAACTTGCTTGTGGGGTATAAATCATGGACTATCCATAGCCTTTCTATGTGATTACAGTATTCTGATGAATTAATTATTCACAATCACCGGCTCTCTATGGGATCAGCAGCCGCTAGGATGAAACTGAAACAGCTGCATAAAGCTATTGTTTTGGGGAATACCAAAGCAATGATCCGCATCAAATGTGTGCACATCTGTAATTCATCAACCTTCTAGCAGCTCTAGCACCACTATGTTCTGTCGAGCCTTCAAATTATGAGCAATATCTGGCCAAGCGATTGGCATTCTGAGCCAACTCAGCATCTACGAGTAAGAGTCTACCATCTTGCCGGGTTCCGTGCTGAATGGGCATCAAGTTTGAACACACTGATGAAGTGTCATCTGCATCATGCGCATGCTCAAATGCCCTCCTGTCTCCCACTAGACATGTGGATACAGTTCTGGCACCGGACATGAGGGAAACAGATAGAAGTGAGGGACATGGGGATCTCTCTTCATCAACCAGTTCTGCAACCCCAACTCCGCGGTGCTTGCCTTAGAAAACATGGTGCATACTGTGCTATATCAGCTACGTACGGGGACGATCGCATTTCCAGCACCAAGGTGCCGTACCCACCAACTATGACCAAAATCTGACCGGGGGATGCCTGGGGGCATCCATAGTAAATGTAACCAACCATTGATGGGTGTCCAAGAGCCTGCAAGAATATAAACATATATATATACATATATAATTTATAAAACCATGTTTGTGCGCAGCAAAATTGACACGTTCCCCGGACCAGCGGAGCCCACCTTTGCTTTGCCAAGGCTTGATGAGCCTGTCGAAAAATTCTGAAAGGGTCAGTCCCTGAGACACCAGGTGGAGATGTTATGTATGCGCACACATACGAATTGCTCAGTTTTCCAGCGTTGGGCGTTGGGCCAAATAGTCCTCTCATAAGTTGAGATGCCAAATCCATTAGTAGCAACTATCTGCGATGAATGGTAGTCGTTTGTTGCTTGAGTTGGTTGCCACAAGTAGTCATGATTGGTTGACAAGATGACCACTATCAGGTCTAGGCCTGGAAGAACACCCAAGCTGCTTGTTCATGACCTATCTATGAAGGTATTATGAGGTACCCAAGAAAAGATCAGCTTCATGGTGTCACTAGATGGTTTGCAGACATAATATCCTGTAGCAACCATGATTGACATCAAACAATGGTTTACCAATGAAATGTGATACGAATCCTGGGAACCATTTCGCAAATGTCCAATCTGAGGGTGTGTGGATGCCCTGTACCCCTGGTGAACATTGGCAGTCCAACATTCAAATGCTCACCCGTTGGTTGGTTGACCTGGCTCGCCATATTGATCAGCCAACCATCAAATTTTGGAGCGCCCAAGCGCTTGATGTTCGTGGACATTGCCACCTAAAGCGAGACCTCGTCTGGTGCTTGAAAGCTCAGACCCTGTTCAATTCAACCTTGATGGCTAATATTGGTTGATGGTGGTGAAGAGTTTCTAATAGCCCTTAATAGTTGTTGCTAGTTGCAATAGTGGTTCATCATGGCCAATTCAGAGGGTCACTCATGGTTCGCACTGCTTGATAAGGGGTCCTCAGTGCTTAATAACGACCCATCGTGTTTTTCTAGTGATTACCAGCCCGCAGTATCATGCTGATAAATTTCATAAGCAGTATCCGCGCCTGATGCTGTAAGATAAATTTCACAACCAGCTATGTTTAATGGTCAACCAACCAAGCTTCTGCCAACTGCTGATGTTTGGAAAGCTGGCAAGCCCTAGGCAGTTTCAATTTTCCAAAATCTTCAGCCTCGTGGCACTCAGCCAACGATGTCGTTGCTGGCGCTGTTGTTGGCCTTGTTGGTTGTTGCTTAGTTGCCAATTGAGCTGGAAATGGGGTCTTGGAACAATCAATAACTACCACTAGATGATTCAATATGATTACTTGATGGTTTGACCAATGTTTGTCACCAATGGATGATTCCTGATTCATCAAAGTTTCTTCATCCATTAGGATTGATGGATGGCTTGTCGTCACCCATTTATCAAGATAGTAACGGCCAACGGACTCCTGATTCACCATACTGACGTTATGAGTGCCCATAAATAGTGGGTATACCCCTGACCCATCCCAAGCATCTTGCACGGTACATCACCGCAGGTGGCTGTAGGTGTGGCTGTGAACCAATCCAATCCCCAGATGTCCCTAGTCCAACTGCACTCCCTCGTCCAACTGATCCAACTGATCTAACTGTTGGGCTGTGAACCCCGAAGCTCCACCCAGAAACTCCTCCAAGCTGGATCGGTCACCTGGCGGATTCCAAGAGCTCGACTGCTCGCTCTAAGCGTTCGATGCACTCGACCTGGCGAGAGATGACGAGATGGGAGATCGATGGTCAGGCTGATCATAGACCAGGTGCAACGCGTAGTAATGCTAGGGAAATCAAAGACCACGGTGATCATTAATGCTAGGGAGATTACGCTCGATGAATCAACACTTGATTGTGAACTCAATAATATTGTGACCGGTAGATTAGATATTGGACAAGTGTGATTCAAAGTAGATTACATCCACACCTGGCATTGAACCAACGGCGGTTTTCCGAGGGTCTCACACCCATAATCCTGCAAAAATGATCATCTAAAGCGGAGAAGCACGCATGGTTTGGCCAAACCATTCTGAACAAACCCGTCTATATATACTTTGTGTGTGGATGGACGCGCATATTTTTTGCATGTACATATGCAGTGTTTATGCATGTGTACATATGCGCATACATGCATATATGCATTAAATATCATTAAATACATACATATCATGTCGTACGTGTCTCCCGTCGATATGTCCCGCACATTGACACGTACACATATGTGTATTGTATACACCATATGTGTGCATGCATGCATGTATGTACTTACATATAGCTCGTGGCTTCTCGATTATCCCCGCATGCCAGGGCTTGATGCCACTTGGCCTCATGGTGCGGGGTTCACTTCGCCCGGAAGCTTTCCTATCCAACAAACATGGCATATCGAAAAAATGGTTCATGGGTGGTTTAGGGATAATGAGCAACAATCGCAGGACATGAACATACCAAGCATGGGGCATCTTTTTGACCACATCCATTATCTGGTGCTGAATCATGGTAGTTGTATGCAGTTATCCAAAAAAATATGATTGATTATGACCAAGCAGCATTTGGGGGTGCCATGGACGGCTTCCCCACAGCATCGAAAACCCGCAGCACTGGGACCTTCTGATAGATCTCCACCAGGCGATGAATGCCTTCGAGGCCTGTCTTGTGCGCCACCACTTTCATGGCCTCGAGGATTTTTGTGAGCCATGGTGGCTATGGGTCAATATTCATCAACCAACTGGCTTTCGGGAACACGTTGTTTCCTATGCTTCAAACATGTTCAGCTGGTGGTTCATGATGGCAAGTGATGGCAGATGATGGTATGCAGGTCGGCAACTAGAACATGCGCAATTTCGCAGATTCGAACTAATGGATTAGAGTGCGTTGATGACTAGGAACACTTTTGAGGACGGCAGGTTGGGGCTATTTATGCACAAGACCATGAATGGTTTGCTGACATCATTCTTGGTGGTCAGCAAATCATTCCTGGTGAAAATCTGAAGGAATGTCGAATGAGTGCAACTGTGTCTGTCTGCATGTGCATATGTGGAAACATCTTACTGTTTAAGGTGCAAGTGTACGCATATATACATGTGTATGTGTATATATATATATATGTTTATTTATGTGTATATCTAAATAATTTTTGTATATCATACACATTTTTTATATCTTTTCTTGCATAGATGGTTGGAGCACGTTTTGGAGATCATCCATGTGAACACAAGTTCATTCTGCGACCAGCGAAACCTACAACGAGCACTAACAACAACAACAACAACAACAACAACAACAACAACAACAACAACAACAACAACAACAACAACGGCTTGTTCACCAAGGGGAAGAAGCAACAGTTCACCGTGCTTCATCGTGGCTACGGATGATCACCAAGCAATCCCCTTCCACGCAACGAAACAACCCTAGAAGCCATCTGCTCAACTTGGATGGTTGAATCGGGATCAATAGTGGACACCAATTGGTACCATGGGTTGATCAAAATTTTGGCTAGTTTGATCCATCAATTGTCCATGCGTAACCTTATTTCTATCTATTGGCACCCATCGATTGTCAGCCTGTTCCTAAAAAAATCATTGTCGTCCATCAGAAGGCAAATATATCAATTGATACTTTGGTGTGACCAACATCTTGATCAGTCATATCGCAAATCTCAGCCAGATGATTCACAACCAGGTCCATAATTTGCATATTATCATTGTGGATCATTCTCCATCCCTATCTTTTGTAGTATCACATGCTCCTGATTGTCACCACTAACCGTCAAATGATCATCATCATCATCATCGTCACCATTACTATAATCAACCATCATTTGAATATAATTGGATACCATGCCCCTGTAATTCTTCCAGCTTTGGCAGGTGATCGGTGCTCCAAGCCACTTCCAACGCATCCTGGACCTCTTGTGCTTCCTCAAGCCTTGGGGGAGAATCCAAACCCCTGGAATTCTAGTGCTTTCCAGGAGTTTTCGATCAGAACCAGAAATCAACATGATGGTGGCTTTTGAACAGCGGTTGTTAGCCACCCCCTGTGCTGAAAGTGCGGTCCAATAATATGCAAATATAAAAAATATGAACAACCGAAAGTGAACCTCAACATATCAGTAACAACTGGCATAAACTGACAAAATCGGGCGCAATGGAGCCCTCCTAAGCAAAAAGGATGGGCAAAGAAGCGGCTTGTCAAAATGGAATCCTCTGAGTCAGCAGTTTTCATAGTGACAACTTGGGCTGCCCAAAGCAGCATGCTTCACTGCATTAAAGCAGGGTTTCATACAGTTAGGATCCCTTCGAGGTCATATGATGATCATGAGATCCAAATATGGTGCTCACAACACGTGCCTGAAATCAGGGCACCCAGGTTAATCAAATAGGATCCCCTTTTGCATGTGGTGGGTTAAAAAGGACACACTGGCATACCCTCATCAGGACCTCCTAGTTTGGGCGCGTTTGAAGGCATACAAATGTTTATAGCTTGGATCTGCCAACACATGTTAAATTTGGTACGTTCCGGTGAAAAGTTTTTCGGCAACAAATCCCCAAGATGTACTGTATTTGGTTTACCGTTGGGAAACTACCAATGTATGGCAGAGTATGGTAGTTCTTGGAAGCTGGCTATTGGCAACCAATGACCATTCTTGACCACGAGTCAAAAAAATATCACTTCTGTTCCACATAAATCATTGTCAGAATAATTGTCAACAGTTATTAACCGTTGCTAACTATGATCAACACTTTGTAATCATTACCCATGATTATACCATGCTCGAGCTGAAGAAAATTTTCAGGAGCCAGAGACTGGAAATTACAAAAATATTTTTTTGGCATTTATTTGGCCTTTTTTTGGTGTTTGGAAATGGCGTTTATTTGGCATTTTTTTGCTGGTGTGCTGTGGGGCAAAACAAACCGCCAAAAAAACGCCAGAAAAACAGAAAAACGTTAAAAAAACGCCAAAAAAAAACACCAAATTCTCGAGGTATTTGATGATTTTGCTTAATTTTACACTATTGGAGGATCCTGGTTTGTTTGGTGTTTTTTTGGCATTTTTTGTGTTTTTTTGCTGTTTTTTTGGCGTCCTTTTTTGACGTAAAAAACACCAAATCAGAACACTAAAAAAACACCAAGAAAATAGTTTGGCATACTCTCAGTGTGTAGCATTGAAAAATTTCATAATGCTAAGAACTAATTTTGGTGGGTTCATTTCGCCAAGGTTACAGGGTGAGAATGGGGTGAATTGGCTTCTATATACAAGAAACTCTCAGTCCGTCACTTTTCGCTTTGTGCCCTTCTTCTGGAAAACAACTTTTTGGGAGTTGCTGGTCTTTGCCTCTTCTTTCTCCTTTGCTGCCTCGTTGCGCGTTGCGGATTTAAAGTTCGTAGCTTCGAAAGCCTCCCAGCGCTCACGGGTCACCCATTGGACAGGCCCGCGCGCAACTGACGGCGGGATCTTGAATGGAGCTGGCAGGACTTCCACGGCTTCGACGGGCCACGCCCAGGGAGTCAAGTAGCCTGTTGCCTTGACGGCTTCTGCGTTGCTGCGGCGTTCCAACTCCGTCAATGGGTGGGGGGCCCAGCTTCACCCGACAGATGATCTCTCGTTCGCCAATGCTTGCCCAAGACACCCATCCTTCATGTGGGCATCGGGTACCGCGGATCCCTATTGTCTTCGTCCCAGAAGCTATAAGGCGAAGCCACTCAGGACGCACTTTGAGAATCCGCTGGGTTGCGCCAAAGGCCGTCGCTGCACTCGCAAAGGTGCCCTCGCTCATGGCAAGATGTGAACAATTATTGGCAATGGATGCGGAGCCGAAACTTACAGCGAATGATTTTGACTTGCATTCTATCGATTGTGACATGCATCAAAGCAGGCTTGTTTGACTGCAGCGACATCCAAGTGCACAACTTACCAAATGGTTTCGGATGTATGGGTGCTTACGAATGCCCTGACTAGTTTTGACAATTGCTTTGCGTATCAGAATACATCTTTTCTTTGAGGCGTACACTGCCGGTGTCCATGTCGTTGTTGCGGTGAGCAGGTGAGACTGGACATTGAGCCCCGGAGTAAACAAACTGAGGCTGCTTGTTGCAAGACCATGATGACATCCTTTCATGGCGTCTTAGTTCCATATCGGGATGCTCAATTGCTTTGCGCCGCCTCCAGCTTCTGTATCTTGTGGCTGCTCCATGCGCCCCAGCAGCAGGCGCAGACGCTGGCAGCATCGAAGCCAGAGTTGCCCACGTAGAAGCAATTGGGATCCACGCGCGCGGGTCGGCACGTGTCGGCCTTGTTCACAAGCAGAAATTGGCCCGGCCGCGGTTTTGTGCGCAAACAGGCTTTGCAAAGGTGGGCTTCAGCTGCCCGCTCTGTCACCGGCATTGAGATTGAAGTGCAGCCGACCGTGTGCACGGTGCCCGCTGCGCTCACCAAGATATCCAAGCCACGCGCCACAGCAAAGACATCTACTTCCGTCGGCGCCGGGAGCGCTCTGCCATGCGAGGCTTGCAGGGAAGTCGCAACGGGCAAATTGACGGCAGGCCGTTTGGTGAGAAAAGCTGCTGCGCAGATATGGTGACATGATGTTGGATATCCCATGTACATGCTTAAAGAATTTCTGCTGTGGCTTTGTGGCGGTCAATCAACTCAGCACTACGACGTCGAATGCCGTTCACCCCCGGTTCCTGCTCTGTCAAATCTAACATGAAGCGATTTGACGGCATGCACTCGTGCAACGATTGCCAATCCCCTACCCGACTCTCTCACTGCAGCTGCCGACCAATTTTTTTGACGCGATGCGGTCTTAAAAACTGCTTCAGGTGAAACTGGGCTGCAACCATTTGGGACGAAAGTTTTTCGCCAACAGCGCCCTGCTCTATATCAATACACCTGGGTGGCCGGCCTGCAGTCTTGCTAGGTTAGCTTCAAACTGCTGCTTGGCCATGTCCTCGCAGGACATCTTCGAAGTGCAACGCCTGCATAGGTACCAATTTCAATCTGGGTAGAGTAAGAGAGCTTCAGGCGCTAACCAGCAAGAGCGAACGCTCAGCTTCACGGCACGGAAAAACTGTTTCGCTTGGCGGCCTTGCAAGAGAGGGCTGACTTTTTTCCAGCGTCCTCTGTGCACTGCAGCACATCTTTGCTTCCATGGTGCACCGAGGCCGCCGCCAAGCACAGACCAATTCCGGGACGCTTCAGCATCTCCATGTTCTTCGGGGTCCGTGATGACAACACAGATGCCGGGTCCAAAAGTTCCTTGATGCTCTCTTTGTCACCAAGTTCAAGGTACAATGCATTGCCTTCTTCGTCGGGATATGCTGACAAAGCTGCTTTTGCCATCCAAGCGAATTTCGGAATGGGGTTGCCTCCTGCTTTCTTGACGGATTCTTTTCCCTTGGCAAGGTTGTTTGTGTCCTTCTCTCTGGCATTCTGCCTGGTGTCGCGTCCCATGGCGGCAGACTTCAAGGAAAGCAAAAGAGACAGAGCACTGAAGCTAAATTTGCTGTGATCAGTTGCACAATGGTATGCAGCAAGCAGCTTGCATTGTCAAAAACATTTTGCTTCCACATATTCCTCTAGAAGTTTTCGCTTTACATGACATCAGCTATGAGCTTTATGATCAGATTCCGATGCGCCCAGAAGGGACAACACGAAAGTAGCCCGCAACCGTCGCACTACCAGTCTTTTTTCTATCGAAGGCCAACGGGTCAGTGCCTCAAACTACCGAGCGGGGTCTAAAGGTGGACAAGTCTTATCTGGCAGTTTTCACCCGGTGCACTGCAACAGCGTTGCTAAGACTCAAGCGTGATAAATCGTTAGCAACCATCACCACAAACCATTAAACCATAGCAATAGTTAGCAGTTTAATTTGGATAACAGTACCATTAGTCACTACTCACCACAATCAAACCGTGATACGAACCACTATCAGAATACTAACTACAATATAGATCTTTTTTGACCACTACTATCCACTATATAAATGAACCACTACTATCCACTTCTACACGCCTGGACAACTCCAAGCAGGGCCCCCGGCGTGGCAGGTCCCACAGACAGGTCGATGGCTTCTGCCGATGGCTGCCACTGACCCAGTGGGAGCATGCTGATCATGCACTGGTTCACACCGCTTAGTAGCTGTGAACAGCCGTTAATAAGAGTTGATAATGAACAATGTTGATTAAGAATGGCCTATCCGGGTTGATACCAGGAATTAATGGTTATATATATAGTTTAATGAGCTCTGCTCAATCAATGAGTGCGAATAATGAGTTGATAACAAGAATTGGTGCTAGGGGATATCTCGTAGCCTGTAGTCAGACCCTCTACTCTTGGTGCTCTTCCCATGTCATTGACTCAATATCCAATCCTACATGTTTGGGACGTGCTTGGAGTCATAAAATCCTGCTTTTTCAGAATGGGAAATGTTGAAAACTAGAATGCAGTATCCGAGCCCATGATGAGGTGGGTGCATGGGCCTTTCTATAATGGCCCAAAGATATCCCCAATACAGGGAGTACAGCTCCATACAATGCCCAGGCGCCCAAACAAGCAAGGTAGGTTTAATTGCCTTGGTTACTTCTTGTTGGGAACACGTTCCGGATTCTGTCAAAAGAAAAGTGGAGATGCTGTATCACTTCTATACCATTCTTGTTGGCAGTCATCACGAAACCGGGATCATGCACAAATTGAATAGGAACACCCTGAACGATACAATTGGAAACAATTGGATGAGTTCATGATTTCGTTAAAAAAGACCTTTGAAAGCATTGGTCCACCTGAAGCTGTAGCTTTGGTGATCACAACTCCCAATCTTCAGATTCCCGTCCAGCCCTGCGTCGGTCCCTGGTCCTGTCTGCACGTTTTCAACGCTGCCCAACACACTCTCCGTTGTCGCATCCTCTATGGATTCACCTGACTGCTGCTGATTGCTTGCTGAGCTCCTGACCTGAGAAAAATACACATCCATGGAATCTAGATATATGTGCAGGTATATAAACAAATATATTCCATGATATATAGATCTGCATAGCATAAACATATGTGGTGCGTTTTTGTTAGATGTGGACATGCACTTGTTCTACACAGAATATGCAAGGGCACATGTCCTCTGCTACATAGTGGTCAACAAATGTTCCAAGAGCATAAATCAAAATGATGCAACCTAGTTCAAGAATGTCAATGACCAAGAAGTAGCAGACCACTAACATTGAGCAACTTAAATGACAAGAAGTACAGCATAGTACGGCCAAAGCTTGCAGTTTTCACACCACTTTCCGCCATTTTTTGCCATGTCTTTCTGGGGTCCAGCCCTATGGCGTAGCTGCAGTGGTTGGTTTCCCCTCCCCAAGGCTGGATGATATTTCCCTCGCCATAGGTTTCCCTCAGCCTTGGTTTAGCTTTCATCGTTGGTGGCTCACCGCAAACCAAGGCTGAGGCGAAGGCCACTATTTTGGACCGGAACGAAACGCCAGGAGTTCAACGTCGAAACCTCACAGCGGCGGCAAGCAGGATGGACCCCTGCAGGCCCGAACGGGTTCGCTGGTTGATGAGCATCGCCTGCGAATCAACAGGAGTGAGTCCTTGCCAAGAATCCTCCGGTGGGTAATTTTGTGCCAAGAATCACTGGATTGGTGTGAAAATCTACTGGAAACCCTGGTTATCACCGTCAGGAGCTGTTCCAATCAACCCAGTGAAGCCAACCGGTTCACAGCTGGAGCATTGCTCAGGAGGGGGAGCATTGACTCCAGTGAGGCAAAATTTGAGGCAAATGAGGCCAATGAGGCCATCTAAATCTGGGAATGGCTACTAAAGGATTTGAAATCACCAGCAACAAGCCACACAAATAGGCATCAGTTGAACTTGGGAAACTGCCATGTTTGTTGGGTACCTACACCATTTGCGCCGAAACCAAACTCTCGTTCACCTCTTCAAACTCTTGGATTGATGGTGCTCGAGCTTCCAAGAGACTCCGTCAGGACATCCAAACATCACCAGGTACCAAAAGGTACCCGACTCATAAATCCCCACAGAGTGGTGGCCTCCAATGACAAGTTGTTCAGTAAGCCGTTTGTCATCGTTTGTCTATACCCACACCTAGTACTTGCCCCAGATCTAAACCGCATCAGCTAGCTGCTACAGCTAGAGGCACCATCTAACTGCAGTTATATTATCCACACTCTTGTTTTCGATGGGACCGATACAAAGGGACCCAAAATGTGAATCACTTTTTCCCATGAAAGAGGGTAGGAGAAAAATGTCATATTACATCATATTACCAATGAATTCAGTGGCAAGACCGTAGATCCAAATTAGCTGGAGGCTAGGAGCACCATTTGACTGTAGTTCTATAGCATCAGTGTATCCGATATACTTAAACCATATGTGTGTCTCAAAATAGGGTACCCCCCAAATCATCTTTATATCAACCATGTATTATACTAAACCAAGCACTGTGGAGATCCCCTATGGCTTGAGAAACCTGTAGCAACTCACAAGCATCGTACCCTGCAGCCCCTCAACCTCCCCAAGGTCCCCACCACTTGGACCAGATCAGTCTCCCCCACCATGGTCAGAAAGTTCTGCCAGGGAGCTGTGGCAACCCAGGGAGCTGAACCAACGGGCTTAGATCAGGTTGTTTGTTATGTTCAATACTCGTATACTAAACAACTAGTAATATTTGGATAAACCATATGATAGCTTTGATATGATTCAACAACGGGCTTATATCAATTTGCATGTTGTTATATCACATGAATGATAAACAACAAGAGCCAATGGAGTCAATGCCAAAATAGAGGAACTGAGAAATATACTTTGGATACTAGAGATAAATATAGATACGTACTAACCAACGGCATCCACTAGCAAAATAACTGGACTAACTTCAGTGAAGCAGTCAATGGTCGATGAGAATCAGTCATGCCTGATGATGATGATGATGATGATGATGATGATGATGATGATGGTGAATTTGAATAGCATCATTGTCGTATCAGCAGAATCATCCTGATGCAATGACAGCCATTTCTGCTGCTCAATGACTTCCATTTCATGGATGATACAAGTTGTCAGGTCAAGCTGCCGTGCAGCTCCAAATACTGCAGATCCAACTTGTGGTTTGGGTACCCGATGCTATCAGTTTTGAGCGGCAAAAACGAAATCGATTCCAGCGAAAACCATGGATACTCCTCCACGGTCCGGTGTATAGCTGTGGGAAAACATCAATAGCATTGAATAGTTTAACGGTCTTTGGTGCAATGAGGATACAGAAAAATCAAACTCCAATGATTACTTGGCTCCGCCAGATATATCACAAGGAGCTTCTGCTCTGGTGGGTGATACATCCCTTCTCTTTGAAATGGTGACAGATCAATAGTGTCAAATTCTGAGTGTATCCTTTTCAACCCCTCCAGATCTAGTATCTAGTCATTGTCCTGATTAGTCAAGTATCAACTAATTTACCACACACTGGATGCTGATCATCTATAAGCACACATAGCAAAGCCTCATGTCCTTGTCCATTGTCGAATCGCTGGGTCATCAACAACCCGTTCCCTTTCTTGGTTGCAGATTCAATGAGACCAATGATGCCTAGGGACTTTTGAGCTTGAGGAAAAGATATTTGAATCACCCAAGTTTGAACCCAGTCAAATGTGTCCGTCGATTCGTGCACTTTGTCAGACCAAGAGCTTCACCGAAATTTGGTCGACAGGAAATACCGCATATCAACCACCCAATTGACCCAATTCTGAGATACAGTGTGCGATTATCATTTCGCCCACAATGACCCATTGAGTGGTTCTAGCTTAGAGCAGCTACAATCTGGGCAGTTTCGTACCGCAAATCTCAGCCGTGGCCTGTCTTCATATCCAAATACAGACTAGTCAAACTGATGGAATGTCAACCAAATTACCATAGTTTCATCTAAGCGAATGCCAATGAATGGTCAACAATGTCCGTTGCTCACCATCATCCATATGTAGTCAATAAGCAGTAGTAGTATCTTCCCCGCCCTCGGGGGGCATTGCACACCCGAGCACGGGGCATGCACCGAAGTACGTAGTCAATAATTTAGCAACATTAACGGCATCAACTCTATGTCAATGGTTTATAACAGTCAATGCCATTGACATTGGCTAACTTGACTTGTGCTACTAGCGTGTCAGTACAAGTGATCACCAGTATCATACCATTACCCATACGGTGGATACTGTAGCTATCTACCCATCTGCATCAGCTCAGCAGCTCGTCCGGTGGACCTCTAAGGATCCCGTTCTTTGCGACACATCCGTAAGGAAGGCCCCTACCTGTCGAGGCCGATGAGGATTGATGACCCAGGTGAATGAATCATCAATGATGTAGGTAGCTAGGATGTATCATCGTGGTAGATACTGGTCAATACTTGATGGTTGAGGATGGTGATACCATGGCAAATATTGCCTCATGAGTTCATGATGCTCTAGAATGCTTGAATAGCATCTGAACAACAAATCTTGATGAGCAAGTTTGCCCTGCAGCTAAAGCCTTACAAGGCACCAAGAAACCACCTCAACGCCAGAACCTCTGGCATCGCACAGAGGAAACAAAGTTGAGTTGATCCCAACGCCCCCGAAAACCACTCAATCCTCTCAAGTAGCTCACCTTAGTAACTTGAAACATGGAAACAAAGGGCACGGAGACACTGGTGGCACAGTCTTTGGGCACCAAAAAAGGCTATGTCGTTTGATCTCGTTTCCCACAAGTCTGAGGCCTGACTGACTAGCGTCGTTACATGTCCAATCGACCAATATTGAGAATCATCAAACGTCATTAATCCCTTCCTTCCTTCATTCCTTCCTTCCTTCTTTCCTTCCTTCATTCATTCCTTCCTTCATTCCTTCCTGCATTCATTCATTGAGTCATTCATCAATTCATCATTGTGGACACAATGACACAAGAAAGGTTCGCAGCATTGCAATCGAAGCCGTACATGTCAAAGCCAGCCCGCCAACCCCCCCAGTGAGAAGCGGCTCCCAACAAATCCAGGGTTAAGACTAAGAGGCCCCAAAAAGACACACCCCACGGACCCTTTGCGCTCTTTACCCCTGTTCCCCCGCATGAGCTGATCAAGAGGGGAGCACCTGGGTTAGAAAACGGAGGTTGGCGCGTCCAACGTGAGAATATATCTTTTTGAACGCAAAAAGTCGAAAAGTGCGGGGGTCACGTTTTTCATGAGCGAAAAGTCGAAAAGTCGAAAAGTGACAGGACAACACGAAAAGTCGAAAAGTATACTTGTTGCGGAAAGTCGAAAAGTCGAAAAGTGACAGGACAACACGAAAAGTTGAAAAGCATACTTTTTGCGAAAAGTCGAAAAGTCGAAAAGTGACTAAAAAAACAAAAATTCGAAAAGTATACTTTTTGCGAAAAGTCGAAAAGTATACTTTTTGCCAAAAGTCGAAAAGTCGAAAAGTATTGTTTTTGACTTTTTGCGTTTTTACGCTGAACTGCTGCGAAAAGTCGCACAGACGAAGAGTATACTTCCAGCGAAAAGTTGAAAAGTATAATTTTTGCGAAAATTCGAAAAGTATACTGTTTGCGAAAAGTCGAAAAATCGAAAAGTATATTTTTTGCGAAAATTCGAAAAGTATATTTTTTGCGAAAAGTCGAAAAGTCGAAAAGTATATTTTTTGCGAAGAGTCGAAAAGTATACTTTTTGACTTTTTGACTTTTTATGCTGCACTCTCGCTCCGGAACCGTCAACCTCTTCTTTCTAGCTTAGGAGGCCATGCCATCACCAGTTTTGGGCCAAAACTGAATGTCGACTCCTGCAGGCCCCAGAAATCGATGGTGAGCCCTAGGATGGTAAAATTGTGCCCTTGTTGGTTGCTGGTTGATGGAGGGTACTCCTCAACAAGCCGTTCTTGTTGGTGAGGACTCCCTCAGCAAAGAACTCCTCAGGACATCTCCAAGCGAAACGGGCGGCGAATCCGAGCTGAGCAATGAATTGGCCCAGGTGCCAACCATCTCCAACCAACTAATGATGAATGGATGGTTCACAATAGGGGTAGCAAGCTAAATTTTGGTATCATCAATGACTAAACCAATGCTCAATATATGGTTCACCACGGTTTATCATGCGGGTAACAAGCTAAACGATGGGGTTATCACGGCTACAATGTTGGATGGTTAACATATGGATGGTGGACTTCGCTGCACCTGGGAAAGGCTCGAGGGTCGCAGCTGTGAAAGGCCCATGCTGTTCACCTGCGGGGGAGAACAACACATGACAGGTCAATTGATGGTTTTCTAACGAGTGATTATTTGATGGCTATCTAAGAGTTCTTTGATGATTATTTGGTGGTGTATACTGGTTGACAATGGTCAAGTACTTGGCCAGTTGTGTGTTCTTAATGTTTATTTAATTGCTGATCATGTACAATTGATGCTGGACACTGGTTGTTGCTTGTTAATACTGGTCGATGATTTGGCCAGTTATACAATAATGGAAGATGGTTGAAGATGGTGGTGCTTCAATGTATGTCCCTGAAATGGAACAATGGCTTGATGGTGATGGTTGATAGTCAGTCGATGGCCTGTTTGTGACCAATTGATCTTATGGTTGACAGGAAATTAAACCCTAGTGTTGATGGGTATCGGTATAACCTGGGTTCCTCCAGGAGATATCCCAACCAATCCACTGAAACAGCCACATACCAACAGTTGCGTTTAACCAAATAGCCAACCATGAGATAACAACTTCAGGGTCGTCCAATCATTAAACGTCAGGGACTTTGACCAAGGATAGCTGGGCGCAGCTTGCCTGATTGAGGGATCCTCATCCATGGGGACCCAACAAGAAGGAAGCAACGGAACCAATGACAGGCAACGACCCACTGGAAACAACAGCCAATAACGCAGCTACCGCAACAAGTTCCATGATTTCTTGAAGATCTGTGGGTAAATCAGAAGGCAAGTTGGCACCGTGTGCAGCTTGTGAAATAGGAATTCAATAAACATTGAGTGTGGGAGGTATCCAACACACTGGCCAGCCCACTGATGAGATTCAAAAGCAAAGCGATTACCCGTGTGGATGCTGAAAGGTTTGAAAGATTTTGAAAGTCACAACATTGTACAGATGCAACTTCAATGGATCAACTCAACTACAAAATATCCTGGCAGTAAGACATGACAAACTTACTTGTTACCACCTTGCGAGTCCTTGCGCATACCTCTTCCATTGGGCGATTTGGGATTCCTCGAATGGCACCGTTGATCATAGTAGCAATGTATACCAGGTAGGCAGGGTCATTCTCTAAGTGTCCTTGTCATTCTTTGTCCACAAACAGAATTGGTTTCAGATTATTCCAATCGCATCCAACTACTCGGGCGTAGCCAACTTGCATGGCTTGGGGTACTGCCTACATCAGATGCCTTGGTGATCCCCCTGACAGTTGCGCGCACGCGCATGCAGGCCTCCTGCTATTTCGAAGGTCACTGTAGCAAAGCTGGTTGGTACTTCGTGCACATGTGATTACAATGATTACATGTGCCTGTGAATGTACACATGCATATGAATCTCTATGTATGAGTTTGTGAATCGATGCTTGTGCTGATACAAACAACATATCACAAGAAAGTAGTCTAACATGACAGCACAAACTAGTGTGTATATATTTGGAATATCCAGGGTTACGTGATGTTGACCGATGTCTGTGGATGTGCTAATGTGATGTAATCTAAGTCATGTAAGGCCAAAACCAATGCAATACGAAGAAATCCGTTGTAGTGAAATGTAGAGTGCTGTATCTATCTTATGTATATATGCACATGTACACTCACTACATACATTTATGTATATATATGTACTGTACAGCAGGCATATATATATATATTGCACTGCAAGCATATACATATATACATAGATATAGATATACGGTATAGATAGATAGATAGATAGATAGATAGATAGATAGATAGATAGATAGATAGATAGATAGATAGATAGATAGATAGATTGATAGATAGATAGATAGATAGAGAGAGAGGTAGATATGCAACGAGAGATTGATATAGAACACATCAAGATGTATTCATAGAAGAAGGTGATGCCGCGATCTGCTCCCTCGGACCGAACGTGATCGTTCCGGGCTGCGGCCTGTTCCATGAGCTTCACAAACATCCTGGTGCAGGCGCAAGGGTTGCTTCAAGTTCCCTGATGCCCCTGGTTGTGTGTCTAAGGCCCATGGGCCCATGGTGGTACCCCAGTCCAAAATCATCAGCTTCTTCTCGGAGTTCAACACCCCAAGTCTTCCCAAAACATCGACCGCTCACACTCTGCAATCGCCGCATTGCATGCAGTTTCCCTCTTCCAAGACTCTGCGCACCAACTGGGAGCAACACTTGGTGTTTCATCGTTTTGATCGACTGGAGAGACAAGGCGCCAGCTTGTCCCACGGATCAATGGCTGAAATTAGTGCTTTCCCTGCGAATCAGTTGGGTATCATCCTTTGGGACGAGCTGCTTCAGGGGGTCCACCGTGGAAGCTACTTCTTGAAGTGCGGTCGGACACCATTTAGAACTCCCAACCACTTCGAAGATTCCGCGCAAACATGGAAGACCAAACCCAACAAAACATGTAGCTGGTGGGTGGATAGCTTCAAGCCCCATGTTGTTGCTGATTTGTTGGCTGTTGCTGAAGCGTATAACCACGTTGAACAAAACCATTGACCATATAACCAGGTTTAACTACACACATCATGTTGATTGCTGCAACCTGCCATTTTTTTTGATGTTTTCCTGCTGCAACCTGCCACCTCAACATGACAATCCCAAGCTGTTGGCGGAGCGCCGCGGTCCCTGGAACGCCGCCTCGCTTCACATTGGTACACCGCTGAGCACACCAGGAAGGAGCCGCCTGTAGCTGGAAGGGCTAACGGTCATCAACCATCGTCGATTGCTAATGAATGGTGACAAATCAATGGTTAGTATAGTTACTAATGGTGATTAATCAATGATTTGTAGTTACATGTAGTTACTGAACGGTTGATGATGATTGATGGCGTCAGGTTTATAAATTGATGGAGTTGAGAATGGTCAACTAACGGCAAGTAGCGGTTGAAAACGGTCAAGTGTTGATTCGTGAGTAGTGGTTGATAATGGTAAATTCATGGTTGAATATGATGGTTGAAAATGATCAGCTCAAGAGCCGACCTACAGGTGTTTGGTTCATTCACCTGTCCATGGCGTCCCAACCAGCTCAAAAACAATAGGGAAACTGCGCAATGCCGGGGAATAGCATAGAACAACTCCTTGCCTTCATGGTGTCCCAACAGATGTTCACAACGAATCCAGTGACTTTGATGATATGAATAAAAAGATCGATACATTGACACAATAATACAATACTATTGATCCAGCGGATAGAGATGTGATCAGAATTTGCAGTGCTTTTTCTAATATCAAGTGATCCACCACTCGAAGTGCAGATCGCAGAGACGCATCCGGCAAATCGATATATCTGATAGCAAAAAAAGGTAGGGCTACGTGCAATCAGTACTAGCCTCGGCCCAATGGTGTGCCCCTTATATAACTGCTAGTGTTCACCTATACCAACTGTGTCTAGGGACTATGGCCCAAACCCATAATGTTGCTGATGGTCATACTCATTTCATCGCTATTAACAGTTGCCAACCATCATTGATGGCCCCTGTTACTGACGAATCATTAATTTGAATGAACCTAATGAACTTTTATTGAACCATTATTATCATCCAACGAACTTTTAATTGTTAATTTCAACGAACTTTTAATGATTTTGAATGAACCAACCTAATGATCCACATTCATCCACCATTCATCATCCAATCTCAACCATCGCAACGGTAACGGAGGAACCCAGGGCCCCCGGGCCTGCTCTTGTCAGCCAGCTCAGAATCGATTTCCCAGCTGCAGCCACCTGAGGCCAGCTGCTTGGATGGGCGTTTCGCCCAGGGTCACTCGACTCGGACCCAAAATCCATGGGTTTTTGATGGTTTTTGCCAGGTTGATTCAACATGATGATAGACCTATCTTTGCCACATTGATTCAACCTGGCAAGTTAGTCAGTGAAAAACCAGAGTTGAACGACGATTGATTCAACTATTTTTGCCAAAGTCGTTCAAACTACAGAATATGGGATAGCACATTTGTGCTCAAATGCAACGATTGAATTGCCCTGGGATTCAGCAGAACCTCGGTTGGCTTGCGCTGCGATGCCCCCCAGGATTCGTGACTTTGCCATGATCAAAGCACTGCTGAGTCACAGCTACCATGGCCGGGAACTGGCAGAAACTCACCATAGGCAACTTCTGACTGGTGCCCAAACAGCAGCTGAACCAACTGGTGTAGCTGGGTGCAACTCATCAAATGATGATCCCACAAAGATGACCATGCAGAATTCGTCATGGCGCCTCAAAAATGATGATCCAAAATTATGAGTGTTGATTCAATCAACATGATGTTAATCACCATGCATGCGAGCACTAGCTCACACTATACACACACATACAAAGTTGCACCTAAACATCAAATGCAGCGGTCCGAACGAGTCAATGTTGAAACTCAATCTACTCATTGGGTCTGGTTACCCATGGCTATCCACCAGGCATAAGGATGTGTAGCAAAATGCATAAAAATCCAACCATTCAATAGTGACCATAAATCATCACTTGAAGCGACCAACAGCGTGTGGTACTGATCTGCACAAAATATGATATCTGTTGTGGTTGAGGATGATCAAATACTCTCAATACTTGCTCTTGCTAACGATTCAGATTCAGGACCAATAGTGGGACAAGTGATGACATATCATTGGCTTCTAATTAGGAACTCGTGTTGATGGATTGTCAATCATGACAAGGGGTGAGTCATGGAAGTGCAAGTGAATCACCATTGATCATCGGTTCTCGGTTCAGAGTGCTACCCTGCTGCTACAAGCTAAATTATGATTTGCCTCATATCGGCTGGGCCCCAGAGTTAGAGGTTGGTATACCTAGCTAACCGCGCTTAGCGGCTATACTATTACTCACATCCAAGTTCTCACTTGGGGGGGTATCGCTAGCGGCTGTCGCAAAGGTGAAAGGCTAGCGATTGCGGTCATTCCCAAGCCTCGTCTTCAGACTGGGCTTGACCCTTGCTTCGTAGTGCACCGGCTGAGACTAGCAGCGGCCTTGGTGCTGTGACATTGGCATTATTCAAAGAGACAGCAATCAGAGAGATAACCATGAGAAGATCTGAAAAGTAGAATTAGAAACCCAATTTGTGACTGTTTGTAACTTCATTGTGACCGTGACCAACAGCACTGGGCATCCCACAAGATGGCTGACACTGGATATGTCCCACACACTGCGATATGCACTGAGACTGATATGCTTACATGTTTTTACTCAAACTACGTGAACATATATTACTATGTATACAAGATACTATATATATATACTATATATTCTACATATCTATACATAATATATTATCTATATACATGGACAAACCAATATACGGTCAGTGTAAAAGGGCACAATGGTAGAAGCCCGTGTTTTGTGAAAACATGGCACCACTGCTGAAGCTCAGAGATTATCCTCAACTGCAGATCCGCTGCCATTTCATGGCAGCCTTATCAATCACTTTGGGATGCCCTGCATCATTGCAGGTGAACTCAAAGTAGTGGCAAATCAATATTACACCAGCAGTTTCACCATGAATCGGTGGTGCAATTCAAACATAGCCGGGTCGGTCACAAAGTTCATGGATCTACCACCTTTGTCTTACATGGTCTGGGCCATCAACATGACCCACATGTCTTGCAAACACTAGGGCTCTCGGTTCACGTCAATTGTCAGCTGAGACTGCAACACCAGCTCAAGGACCGAGGACAGGCGAACAGAATCAAAGACCTGATTTCCCGCAGCATCAGCTGCTGTTCCACCCACTGGTTGCTCCATTTTTCTGGGATGCCCCAGGAACCCATACGGATTCGAGAATTTCACCTGTCTAAACACATGTCCTTGCCACCCCTATTCGACAACAAAGATCACAGATGACAGTCTTGAGTGACAATGCTGGCTGGAAAGATCCATGAGAAACATCCAGCAAAAACCCAAACGAAAATCACAAAAAATCGCAGGTGATCCATCAGCAGGTAACCTGTCAGCAGCCCCAGAGCCGAGCCTTCAGGAATCGACTGAGGTTCGTCTCTGCCAGGACCTGCCGGAGCTGGTACCGCGCGGCTGCACAAGGCACCGGCAAAAAATCATCAGCTACTGAAGCAAGGGGTCAGCCGTGGGTTCACCATCTTAACACCATAAACTAAAGGGCAAGACCCAATCAGCTTTTTTAGGCATGGAAGCGTCAGCCGTTGTATAGAAATGTAGTCAACACCCACTATCATCATAATCGACAGTTTCAATCGTTAACCAGTACAGCCACGAAAACTAGTTTTAGAAAAACAAGAATCACTGGTTTGGGAAGAACGCACTTTTCAAGTACTTTTTTTTCAGGTTCTGTGTGCATTTCCACTTTGGGGTCTTGGTGTACTCGTACTGTTTATTCATCTTTGACCCACACCCACAACAAAAAACGTGTTTCCACCTAACAGCTATACACATATCATAAATATGTATATATATATAGTGTATACAATCTACATAGGTAGACTGCAGACTCATGCAGACTCATGTAGATATAAATCTATGTTCAAGACGTGTCAAGGTCAATGTCTGGATACTGCACAGCTTGGAGTCAGGTGATCTTTGTGGGATGAACCGACGTCACTGGCCCACAGAGGTATGCTACATGTTAGCACGGGTGCACATATGGTGGTCCAAGGTGGTCCCTTAACCCTTGAAATAGGGTCAAAGCATCCGCTGTTTATCATTCTTAGTAAGCCATGCCATATGTGGCTTCCAACCTTTGAGAAACCACCATATGTCAAGTATGTGGAAGTATGAATGTGTGCATATGTTTTTGGCCATGTCGTTGCACACACATACTGTATGTATAAATGCGGTGAAGAATACATACCCGGTGTCTGTTCTCTGCTTTAGACCAAGAAATAGCTGCCAACATTTGCCAACCCAAATCAATGCAACTCAACATCACCTAACCTCCAACCATCCAACCAAGTCTCAGATGAGTACATCCCGTTGGCCGCATTGTGCAGCGCACCTTTTTCCTGCTAGTTCTATGGCAGCGTCACTGACAGGGTACTAATGGGAATCCTAGAACAGCCTCCCAAGAGGTACCCACACCACCCAGATCCAAAGCTAACATTTAGTGGCAACAAAAGCACTTCTCTAATGGCTGATGGGGATTAGCCATGGTTGCCTGGTGATTTTCTATGATGGTGTAACCTCAAATTCATGGCAAGCAGCATCTCTCTATCTTTGGGCAGGCAGGAAGCTTTCGGGGAAGAGCTGCTGGCAGTCAGGCTCTTGGATTCCCACATTTTTAGTGACGAGAACAAGCTTTCGACTCGACTGCTACACCTGGTTCTATGTGGTTGCAGTCATCTGTGGCGTTGTCCCAGGCGTTCCTCGTTGTTGGTTTAGGCTACATCATCGTACATTTGCGAATGTACATCGCCGAACTCTCATATCTTCCAACCACAAATAAGGAGCAGGTGATTCTTCTGACCCACTTGTACTGGAACTCGGCCGCGGTGACATTCTGAAGCTGGGCCACATATGATAGTTACTGGTACGAGCAATTGTATAAGTGAGAGGATAGAGTTAATTACAACAAATTCATACCAAGAATGATGGATTCGTGATGATTCACTGGTATGAATGATTCTTTGGCATCTTTTTTTCACTGGTGCAGTTGTCATACCCTCTCAAGTGTCCAGATTGGTACCAACTCCAAGGATTGCAATGAAATTTCGGTGCGCTGTGGGGTTGCACCCGCCGGAAAGAGATCCGACAACAAGGACCCGCAAACTGAAGAACTAACCTCGGCGAAATGGAGGTACCCTAGTGCCAGGGGGTAAGCGAAAAAAATAACCAGCGAATCCGTCCACGAACATCTCCAGTTTCAGAACAAAGGCGTAGGAGAGAGGAATCAAAACGAACAACTGTCCCAGGGCATCCGAGGCCTTCAAGGTTGCAACAAACGTTCAAAGGCTCTACGGTACACAAGTTCCTGTGTTTCTCCATGCCAGGCTCTGGTGAGTCGATCAAAGGCCCTAATCAAATCCATAATCTGAGCGGTACACTTGCACTGGACACTGCTCAGCTACTGCTATACACTGCTCAGCTCCAAGTCAGTCTTTAGACACTGCTCAGCTACCATAGCTAAGCGTTCAAAATTCACACTATTCAGCTACCAGTCTTAAAATGTCCCAGCAAACCGCAGTTTTAACGAAAGAAGTCGGTCCTGAAGGACTGAAGGTTGACATCAAAAATCAATGGCCCTGTTGGCCCACCATCCGTGCGCTTGCTGCCATAGCCCAGCTGAGGGGGCACCCAAAAGCGTCGCGTCTCGCCCACAGTCATCAGCTTCACGCCTGCAGCGCTGATCAGGCCAGGCAGTGTAGAGGTTATGTGATGATTGGCTGATGTTGGTTGAGAAACCATCTATGATTGATTAATATTGATTAATAATGGGTTGGTAAATATTGGTTACTAGTTGTTTAATAGTTAATCAATGGTTGATTACTACATGGTTAATAGTTGGTTAATACTTCGCCAATAGTTTGGTGATAGTTGGTTTTATCCAGCAATGCTGATCAATAGTGGCTAGTCACTGCTGTCTGGTTGATGTTGGTTGGTTTGGGGTGTCTCAGAAATGTTGGTGATTAGTGGTCATATCAAAAACATGGAACGAATTTCAATGCTCACATCACCACATCATCCAATCAATGCTGTTTAGTGGTAGCAGTTGACAGGTGAGTAGCGACTAACCACTACACAATAAATAGTCTATCCGATAATAAACAGCAAATCAATAGTTGATTAATGGTAGTGATTAAGCACTAAACTACAATAGCTTGTGGTTAATGATAGACCCAAACTCACCACAACTAATGATGATGTCTCGTGTTTGATCAATATCAACTGTTGGTAGGTGCAATTCCCAGGAGATCCAGCCATGAATCCCCGCGAGATTGGGCGGATAGATCACCCGCGATTTGTCGCGAAACCAGGGATGGGCTATCAATTTGGATCTACCATGATCATATAGTTGTATTAGCTGCTTTTCGACAGATAATTCTTGGATCGTGCAGCTTCTTAAGTATTTCATTAACCACTGACCACCTAATAACCATGATTAGTAGCTGTGACCAGCTAATGACGTGGATGTTGATCAACCTTACTTTCCCAAAACACTGCCGCCGATTGGCTTCAGAAGGGTGATGGTCAGCTCAATGCCATCATCGCTATTGCCGGTGTGCCGCCGTAGCAGGGTCCATATCTCAGCTGGCAATAAACCATCACTCGTTTCACCACAGAAATCATCCACCATCATTGCGGAGGGTTCTGAAGAGCTGGATCTCCCACGAATTATCTGTAACATAGATCTACATACTATCATCAATGCATGGTATAATCTTGCGCCCGATTATATCATATATATATATCATAAAAAAAATATATATATATATATATATCATAATACATCATATCATATCTATGTGGTTCTGATCTACTATGCCAACAACTCATTCAGCACGTCAGTTGCCAAAATGTCGTTTCATCACAGCCGCTGCGGTCTGGGTCGCCCTATGGCGCCTTCCCAAAAGCCTTTGGGCACGTTCTGCTGCTGCACTTCCACGGCGGGCTCTCCGCGGTTGATGGCAGCATCGAACAACACCCCGTCAGCCGTCCAACCATACCATTCCACCTGAGCTGTGCTGGATCATCGTGGTCCCAACTAAGAGAACGATAACCCACTCACAATGACAAGTAAGGTACAAGTAGCTCACACTTCCAACTAAGAGGAGTTGGGTTCTTCCAATACTATCATGAGGGTTGCATCTTTGAAACTGTCATCGGTCCTAGGAAACCACTGGGATTGGGGGGGTCCTTGTTGTAGAAGTTGTGGACTCAACGAAATCAATTCAATGCACAGTATTCACAAGACTAACAAAATAAAAGTGAAACAACAAGGATTACCGGAAATGATTCTAGCAAAAATCACCCTGTACTGTACAGATCGGTCCTTGGCTATGAGAAACCCGGCTTGTGGATGGCACCAAATGTCAGCCATTCACACCAAGCTGTAGGTCAACACCTGCAGTCACCTGTATCTTGTGGGAATATGTTCCACTTGGCCAGCTGCAAGCGATGTTGCTAAGCCAGGTGGCACATGGGTCGGTAAATCGGAAACATGTCCACCATCACTGGATTCAATTCATCACCATCTCAGGTGGTGCAACTACCATTCCAACAACATCCCCAGTGTAACTGATTTATCGATTTACCACCTCTGCAGGTACAGCTGGCCATTACAGTCATCCCAGGTTGGTTTGGATTCCAACTGATGTGAACGTGGCTTCAACCAATCATGCCATGACTAATTGAGAATTAGATTCTCTTTCATTCCAACCATTATTCAACATTCTTAACCAACTATTCTCAACCATAATGATGTTATGAATCATTCATAGCCAACCGTCATTGATTAGCTTTCAACCCAGCACCTAACTCCAGGTCACCACCAGCCTTTGATCTAGCAGCGGCATCTGTTTGGTGAGGAACAGCGCACAGGCGAAGAACAAAGACAACCAGTCTCTGTAACTCATTGAAAGCCGTTGCTTTTGCAGGCAACATCTACTTGCCAATGTCAATGCAGTGGGTCGACTTGCAAATCTTTCAGAAACACAGCCTGGATGCCACTGCATGCTGTTGGTAGTCAAGTATAAATTATAGTGACCCAGGTAGTTCAGGCAGGTAGAAAACCAACTCTTCATTGGTAGACCACGAATGAAGCAGCCTCTGTGATGTGCTAGGGGTAAAGCCTTACGGTTTTAAGACAAATGGGTCGAAGCTGGACAACTTTTGTAGCACTAAATCATGGTTAGCAGCTGGGGATTACAATAATCAACTATTATCTAATCATTATGGGAATGTCTCAATGCCAACTACAATAGGACGCGATCATCACAACAAATACATGTCCGTTCATGCTTCGGATGTGAGAAGACGCAGCAAACGGTGAAGTGACATCTGCACCGCTACGATGGTTGAAATCCAACGGGAAAAGAGAGGATGTCGAGGTGTCATTAACTATTGTTTTCCCTGTGAAATTGTTGGTGAACTTATCCCCCATTAGCCATGGTAGAGATCAACCATTAACCATTGTTATTCCCCATTATTTAACCCATTGGTCAACCATTAGCTGGTTGCTTCACTGCTTGACCCAGTGCCGCCAGGTATGATGCGAAGACCCACCCTGTTCGACTTGCCCTGCGCCCAGGGGCAACCACTCGGTTGGCCTCCTTCGCAGTCTCCGTGCCGTTGCCGGGCCGAATGATCTTGGTGGCCAAACCGGACCTGAGCGCTGGGACAAGGTCACGTGATTCAGGTAGTGATAGCTCGGTGAGATTGCGAAGTCATAGGATTCAGAAAGGATTCATAGATGTTCAGAGTAGCTAATGGTAAGCAAAACTTCAGGGGTTCATGATCTTTACAAACGATTCTTAGTGAATATGAGTGACATTCCTGTAGCCTTGGGGGTGTCCGGACTGCCATTTCCAGTCCCTGGGACTTCGTTCTCCCAGCTGGTTCAGCTGGTCATCATTCCCACCGTTCACTGGGAGGAAGGGATCAGTAACCACTGATCAACCAGTGCCATGGACCAGCGTCCAAGGCAGCTAGTGGTACTTGGGTGAAATGTCGAAATGGTTTCTCGGAATATTTAGCTACCAATTACCAATTTTTGGGTGATATGGGAGATAAACAACCAACCAACACCAACGATGACTGCTGAAGTCAAGGCTTGAGATCGATCATGGATTTCGGTCATTGATTAGCCTTGAACTTTGGGGTTCAAATTCTGGGCTTCCTCAAACCATTGATGAAATTGGCTTGTAAAAGGTGCTATCCCAGACCTATGCAATGCTGCTATGTTCTTGTCGCCAGGTTTTGGGGGGAAAACATTGCAAAACTGCGGATAAATCTGAGCCATTCGGGCCAGGCCGAACATCGGAACCCATCTACTTCATGGATGTCCATGGCTATGACATACCTGAGATATGGCACAAATCTGATCCAGCATTAGATTCAAGTCATGTTGAGATTCGTTATACACTATACACCTCTTGCAATTGATAATTTGTTTGATGTTTCTCCTTCAGCTCATCCAATTGTCCACCAAAAATGAATTTGACTGCTGATGATCGGCTGATGACCTGCCCTAATGGCTAATTACAACTTACGAACAATTTATCATGGTTGATGATGATAATTGTATATAAGTGGCGCGAGGAATGACCTCATGGCCGTGGAAATTGGAAAAAAATAATTGTATATAATTAGTTCATCCAAGAACAGGAATCAATAATCAATGCCAATCACCTGTGTGATCAACCTACTCAACCAATAGACAACGACAAAGAAAAAAACATCATCAACCCATGATTCACCGAATACGAAGTCACAACCACATCAACCACACGAAGTCACCATGAAGCATCAACATGATGAGTGGTGACCCATAACTCCATGGTTGATGAGTTATGGGATCAACATCCACCATTCTCAACCCATCACTCCCCATGATCTGCTCTCCAGGCTGCTGCCAGGCCACTCCGTCACCACCGCATCTGCTGGCGGCGTCAGGTCCTCCGGCGTCGGGGGCGGCGGTGGGCCGCGCTTGATGCCGAAGAGGGTCACGTCCAGAACGATGTCGCCTCGGTGGCGGAACGAACTTCTTGCAGAAGTGACGGCTCTGCCTATGGGCCAATATATGTCAATATTAAGCAACCAGAACAAGGGGTAATGACCAACAAAGCTTAAGGAACGCCAATGACCAACAAAGCTTAAGGAACTTCTTTGGAGGTCCTTTGTACATCTGTTATCATTATGGTTATTGATAAGATTTGAGAACCAAGTCCTTACATGTCCTTACCATCATTGATAACATTGGATAACCAATGGGTTGATTTGTATCTGGGTTGGCTGATGTTGCATCCCTGGAGGCTTGCTGAAGCGAGACCAACAATCGTACAGGGAGTCAGACCCCTGGTATACATCAGTTCATGGATGAATGGCTCCAAGGTTCTGCCGTCAACGCGATGGTATCATATCGGATCCACCACAAAATCAGCGAACTGGTATCCATCATTTATTCATTCTAAGGTTGTCCATCACCAGTAAGCACCCAACCAGCCGTCAAAAGCTAGAGTCACCCTATGGCGTTGAAACAACTTCTTGAAACGATTACATCATAGATGGACAGCAACATAGAGAGATACCCAGCAATCTCAGCTTCATTGGTTTTCTAAAGCCTCTGAAGGGTGATGCATCTGATAATCGCTCGGCCTCTTGGTGAAATGGTTCTATCGATTTCTACCTCATAAAAGCTTCAGCATTTCTGGTCACCTTTGCTGCCATGTCACCTGGAGGACCACCTTTGCCTTCAGAGCCGAAGGCCAAATCTCCTGCCAAGATGGCAGACCAGGGAAGGGCTTCGTACCAACAACTTCAGCTCGGGACAGAGCCAACAGCTTGGTTTCCGAGGCAAAGAAAACGCCATGATTTGGTATGTCTTTGTTCTGCGTGCACATATATCATATACACTTGATGTATCTTTATGCATAAATCACCTACACACATAGAGCGATCTTTACCTTTACGTTATACACATAGTAGCCGGTATGATTTGAACTCTGAACCCAGGACCAACTCCTCACTTCAATAGTCTGATGCCGTCCTACCGCCAAAATATATGGTCTGTGCCTGATGTGAATCATCGAAGACGGATGCACAAGAGGTCAGAAACCGGTGATGTGAAAAAAAGGCTCCTTTCCCACTTGAAGACTCCCACATTCTGTGTTTAACAAGTTCCATGATTCCATAACGTACTGAGCATTGGTTTTGGCGACGGATTTCTTCAACTCCAATGACCAACATTTAACCGCTGACATTCTGCCAAGGACCCGCTCATGAACCACAAGTGGGACGCTGACAGCAATAGCACTGTTTTGGGATTGAAGGATAGCTCTGAATCGCAGCGAACGAAGCAACAAAAACATCCAAATGAATATGGTTGTTGCTTGGTTGATTGTGTTTTCTGGACTACAAATTGTAAATATTCAGTTGAAACACTTATGCCTACATGGTCGCTGGAATAACAAGCAGGCATTGACTAGATCAATGCCATTGCACATTCCGTATACATCTCTCTTCACTTATTCGGGACTACATACCACTTTTACAAGGGCAACTCTCACTGACAGTTAATGAGTGTGCAAGATTGTTGAGGTTGGTAGACCATGGTCTCTGTGGGTCAATATTGCTGATTGGCAATCTATGCTTGACATTCCTTGACCATAACTTTATTGGTTCATTGATATTGGCAGATTCGATTAATAAACACTGATACAACGAATGATGATGATGATGATGATGATGATGATGATGATGATGATAATGGGTCAACCATGAACAGGTTGTTCATTGACGCTGATTGTTGTTTGTTGATATACAGCAATTGATACAGCAACAATTTCGATATTGTTTGGTTGTTCATTGGTGCTGATCATGGATAATGATTCATGCTTCGCCAGGCCAGCCCACATCCTGGAATCCAGAGTCTGATTGTCTCGCCAACCTCGCACCCAGCTGGGTGGATGAAGGGCGGCTGGGTCATTGGTGGGCAACCTGACCATCATTCACCAACCAATCAATGATCCGCAGAAGCAAAAGGGTTATTCACTGAACTGTTCACATTTGCAAATGATGGTTGAGGGGTCGCTGACAGTAGTGAATGTTGGTGAATGATTGATGGCTAATGCATGTTCATACACGCTGGCAATATAGCAATAACATCAATGACAGCCATGTAGGCTTGGTCTTGCCTTCCCAAGTTGAATGTATCCACATGTTTCCACCCAAATAACCAGCAACGAAGGATAACAAGCAACAACAACGAACCAACCCATGCAGGTTGAAAAGGATTGTTCCGATCCAGCTCTGTAGATTCGAGTGACCAAGGGTGGGCTTCGAAATGAGCAGAGTCCAAATTTAAGGGATCACCATCATCATCACCATCACCATCATAATCACCATCATAATCATGATCATCATCATAATCATCATCATCATCATCATCATTATCATCATCATCATCATCATCATCATCATCATCATCCTCGTCGTCGTCATCTTCATGCATTGACCAACCGATCATGTAGCTTCCTTTAGGCGTTCAACACAACACCTTCTGACAATCAACCCACTTTCCGTCTGCGTTTGGTTGGTCACCAAGGCACATTCATCTTCTGCAAGCCTTCCGTCCAGCCACGGATCACTTGGCTAACCTGTCCAAATGTGAATCTATGGTTCCCAGGTGGATGAACATCTGGAAGTGAGCACGTACCAACTGGGTCCAGTTGTTGCGTTCGACAACCAGCCATCTTTGATTGGCTAATCCACGCCCAAGATCTAGCTATGGGGATAATCACCAACAGCTATATGGAAAACAATGAATCATGACTTGTAATGATGGTACACCAGGGGTACTGTGTATTCACCCACAGCGATCTCGTGAAAATGTTTTTTTTTTGGCTGTGGTTGATGGCAGTGGATATGAAGCTGTATGCCTGAATGTAGTTTGTGTCTAGACTCAGACCCAGCCCCATGATTGCACGGATGCTTGATGTTTGTACTTGCATGTGCATGTTTATGTGTGTGTGTGATGAGTATTATATGTAGTTATATTATATACATTAGATGGAGCCATCCGGGCGTGCCAACTAATTACAGTACATCCCAAAAATGACGAGAATAGGTGCCAAACTTTTGGGAGATTGAACAGGTTTTCAATACTTGGTTGTCTCATGACCATACCCAAGCAGGCTGTGTACACCCGTGGCTGTGAGTTCAATTTGTGAACCTTTGTGGCAGACTTGGACCACCCATGTCACATTTCCATGCTGTGCCCAGAGGAAGAACACCAAGAGTTGGGCGACAACAACACCTTCTATCACCTTACATTCTGAAATGCTTCAGTACTTTCAATTGACTCGGAAACAAAACCACACCCAGCGAATCGCTTGGTCGTCCGGGTATATTCAGCCCAGCTCCTGCGTTGGTACCATCCGATCTTTGTCTCAACGCCATGGAGACAACTCTACGATTCCAATTGGTCAACGACGCCAGAGCCGCCGGGTCGTCGCGCAGTTTCACCAACAAACTTCGCCAGCCGATCGACCAGCATTTTTGGGTTTTTTGCAGGTTGGTATCCCCACCAATCCTTCAACTGACCAGCTCATTCAGCACTTTATTGACCAGCCACTCATCTCTCATTAACCATGAATTTACATTGTGTGCTATTCTCGGTCATTAAATATAATTCATCCATGAACCATTCCTCAACCTTCTACCAAATCAACCATCAACGAACCAACTTCACAAACCAATTTAACATGACCCAACATCAGATAACCGTCAACGATTGGTTCGCACGTGATAGACAACTTATTCTTAACCAACTGAATTGAAGACCTCTACTAGCAATCATCCATGACCTTCCCAAAACTCACGGTCCTTCCCAAGAACCAACTGATCAACTGGCTTCAACGCCGCAGCTCAGCCTGAAACTGCACCTTTCCCCGCGTGCGCGAGGAGTCGAAGATGCGGCCATTGGGCTCAAAGCCTGGAGGAAAGTGAGATATCTGGGAGCAACTGACAAATTTTCGAACAACTGTCTGGTTAAACTTGATTAGAAGAGCTAATGAAACAACAACTATAAGGGTTCAAAGTCTTGGAAGAAGAATGGAGAAAGCTGATCTTTTGGCTATGCCTTTGTAGAGCTGATGATAAGTCATTGTTTGTAGGAAGTACTCACCTGTATAGCGGGCTTACAGTTGTTCATCATTATATCCTTGGTGATGATGATGACGACGATAACGACAGTGGCAATGACGACATTATATGATATGATGTGATGTGATAGTGGTAATGGTGATGATGACAAAATACCCCAAAATACACAGAATTTGGGTCGTCCAGAAGCCCATGGAAGACTCCTAAACAACGGCAACCGCCGCCTGTAAAGGCCACGGAGACCTTGTCGAAGGGTCGCGGCTTGGAACACTTCCTTGCAAGGCGAAGCGTCGGTGCCATGGCCCATGTAACCAAGCAATAGCATTAACCAAGCAACGACTAAATCCATGGATGAAACCATTTCAAAAAATGTTGTAGTTGTCAATTCTCGCTTAATCCATGGCTAAGAGTGGCTGAAACTTTTTTGATGACGCAACCAATCACTACTAGGGGATGTTCGGGTTTATGTTGATAGCTAAGGGGTATGATCAACCTCCTTTCATTCAGCCCACCACTATATTACTTGGAAATATCAAAACACGGATCTGTTCAATTTTGGCGGTGCACGAAGACCAGCATAGGGCCAACACAAGCTCCGCCCAAAGGGATCCAAATAGAAGCGTTGACTTAGGTTGCCAGTTTGAACCTGACAACTTTTAATAGATACAAATAGACAATGATAGCATGATAAATTCTAAGGATATAGAGCCCATGGACAAAATGCTGGCCCATCCCGATTCACACCGCCACGTCCAAATATTACGAGGCACTTATGTCCCATAAACCTAAACCGCAAAGTACTGAAAAATCATGGCGGTGGGTCAATCAAGAAGACAAATAATTCGTGAGGTCGTGAACATCCCCGACTAGAATAAGGTGCCTGGAATGTTCAGGGGATTTTTGAATCAAGACAATTTGGTTTTGGACGCATGGTAACCGATAAGTTTTCCAGCCAGTGATAATGGCAACGCTACATGAAAGGAGTATCACCCTATGGTTCACGACTATGACTGCACCACTACTAACCATGGATCAGGCATCAGTGACTCCAGTGTTGAAGCACTGCGCTAAGGCCGAGGGGCTGAGTCTCACAGTCCACAGCTTTCAGGATCTTCCATTTCAAACCACTCTTTGTCACCTGGGCATAACTCAGTTCATCAATTAGTGGTCAATTTGTGGCAAATAGTGGGAATAATATGGAATAATGACCAAAAATAAACATTATAAGCTTTACTGGTCGTGTTGTCGTTTTTGAAGTGGCGCTGAGGGTCAGTTCAGGCACCCCTCCGCTGTGAAGCCATCACAAAAATTTGAAGTCCAGCAGTTGGGATGTTCACCGACTCAGGTTTGGTTGTGGCCCATATTGTATTTGGGAAGAGCACTCCTGGTGATGTTTCCAGTTAAATTCAAATAGTTTCAAAAGCCCTGGAAAACCACCAACCATGCGGGTTGATAAACGTCCGAAGTCCATCACTTGAATAGGCACCAACAAGGATTTGGGCACTGAATAAGGGATGGAGATGCCCCGGCCCCAACAAATATGGATCATCGAATGTGGCTGATGCCAATACCAACCTCGCAGAGATGTCACCAGGACACTGCCCTGTTTGCAACTTGCAAGCCTTCACCGGCATGCAACCCGGATGTTTTCTACTAGCTGATCGATGATAAGTTTTCATTCTCCGAGATGTTGGGCAAACTGGACCCAATATGACCCAATCACATGTACGAGATCAACCAACAAAACAACGCTGAGGTCGTTGGAGGTTGTTCTGCTTTGCTTGGCTACTTGACAAAAAAAAATATTTCTATCAAATAGACGCCCATCTGTGGCCATGCACGATCAGAGGCGCACTACACACTCGAAAGTGGTGTTCAGCACGGACGCAACTTTGGTTTAAGCAGCCAATCTATGGACATACCCATCTGCTGTGGCCCTTACAATTGCCCTTCTTCAGCTGCCGTTTCCCAATGTCATGTTTGATGATTTCCCTATACAAGCAGTTGTTGCAACGATGTTGTGTTTGCGTCATGATCCAAATAGTGCACAATTGCTTGAACGTAAATAAATATACATGGAATAAATGCATGTTATGCATATTGAGATATTATTGGATGTGTGCATGAAAGGATGTATACATGTATGGAGGTATGTCTACAACGCAGGTGTAACTACACATGTGTTTACGCATGTATAATATGTCAAAACATTCTATGTCCAGAGAAAAGCAATATCATAGATTTACCTGTGATATCTACAGAATACATGGGTGTTCTCAGCAGGGGACTTTCAAGTCACCCCCCATAGTTGTGTCACATGATGACTTGGGCGATTTTAGGGATCCCCTATTTTGAGAAACAAATATGTCTATGTATTTGTGAAATTTGTCAATATGAATATGAGTAAAAAAATATTTGTTTCAAACATATATATATATATATATATATACATGTATGCATATAAATGTATATAGACAGATTTATGTTTGTGCATGTACAAGTAAAAAAAAGTATTTATATATATATATGAAAATAGAAATATAAATATAGATATTTAATGATAAGAATATGTATATATTTAAATATATATGTATATAAATAAAATATGTAAATGTAAATGTAGAATAATAAATATATATATATATATATCTGTTCAAAATATATATATATATATATTCATATATATATATATGCTCACCCCC
>VSDK01019850.1:227670-265271 GCA_009767595.1 Symbiodinium kawagutii | reverse complement strand
TTGGTTTTTTTGGTTTTTTTGGTTTTCTCGAGGTTTTTTTGGTTTCTGGGACTGGCCTCTCACCAAAGAGTCTCGTTTTTTTTGTTTTTTTTGGTTTTTTGGTTTTCTCGAGGTTTTTTTGGTTTTTCATCCAGACCCCCCACCGAAGAGTCTCAAAATATTGTTTTTTTTGTTTTTTTTTTGTTTTTTTTGGTGTTCTCGAGGTTTTTTTGGTTTTTCATCCAGACCCCCACCGAAGAGTCTCAAAATATTGGTGTTTTTGATTTTTTTGGTTTTCTCGAGGTTTTTTTGATTTTTCATCCAGACCCCCACCGAAGAGTCTCAAAATATTGTTTTTTTTGTTTTTTTTGGTTTTTTGGTTTTCTCGAGGTTTTTTTGGTTTTTCTTTTCACGGTGCTTACCCAAAGGTTTGTGAGACACATTGAATTGAGAATTTTGAAATGCTTAAAACTACCTACCGTACACATTGAATTGAGGTAGCGGGGGTTCTGGGGGGGGGGTGACCATATATAATATATGTATATTGTGATTGTCCCATGCTCTGTAACAATGAGCGCAAACAAGAGCACAAACAAAAACTACATTCATCTGAAGTGCAAATCCTGGAAGCATTTCCCTCGAAACCATCTCAAATAGAAGCAATTCCTCATTCTCATCGTGTCTCTATTTTAACAGCGACATGGTGGGATCTGCAGCATCTGCTCCTAATCTCCTGCCTGTGCATCCTCTGGCGGATTCTTGAGATCTTTGGGCGCCTTGAGTTCGCTGTCAGGTGAAAGCTACAAAGATGGACGCCCAAAATAGTTGGTGAATCAATGATTCAGAATGATACTTATTGAATGGCTAATCTGAAATGGTTGGTAACATGTGATTACATGATGGTTGTTTAGTGTTTCATATGATGGTTGTTTAGTGTTTCATATGATGGTCCAGAAACGGTTTGTCAGTTAATCCTGAAGTGATACTTCACTGATAGTCAATGATGACTAAGAATCGTGAAGACGCTGATTGGTAGTGGTCAATGAGCTGGTTGTTGATCATGGTTTACAGTGGCTAATCAAATGGCTCACAAGCTGGTTGATTGTTAATGATTGATATTGTTTATCCCCACAGTGATTGGAGAATTGATGGTTAACGGTGGTCAAAGATGCTGATATGATTGTCAATAGCAGTGAATTACTTTTGACCATGAACATGGAAAATCGACCCCCCCCTCGGGATTGGTAAATTGGTTGACACAACTTGGAACAAATGGACCCTGGTACTACCCCCAACTTGTAACAACGTAATTATGTTTCACCTGCAAGCTGTCGGATATATATCCACACGTCAAATAATTGTTTTATAAGTGGAGAGTCGAGAGTAACAAGCTTAGTCAAACATGGCTCCGTCACTGATTCATGGCTGATCAAGCCTCCTACAAACATTACATGGTTGATACGCCACCCTTTCATGAGATTTTGTGGGTTTTGTTTCTGGCCTTGGTCTCTGAGCCTTTTTGATGATGCTTGGCTTTTGAATGAAGCAATCTTGGGTATTCTGCACCAATTACTATATTGACCACCAATGGTCCCATTCATTAAAAATCATGATGTTAATGGTGAAAATTTGTTTCATATGGCTTCTAATAACTCTAATCAAGGCTCCACGTTTGCAACTCACCATGCCGTCTTGAGTCGAGCCCCGTCACCTGAATTGTTTGTTTGAGGTTGGTGATCGTAGCTGTTAACAGTTCTTGCGTTACATCAATCTCTGGTTTCATGTTGTAAGCCGTCCCAAAAGTCAATCATCCACTCCCAACAGACGCGAAGTCCGGTTCGAGTCACGAGTCAAAATATTGGGTCAATCAACCAACTGTCCCTAGATATCTGAGAAAAAAATGTTCAAAGCCACCAAATAGATTTATAGACAGGTTCATAATCCCTTGTGAGCAATCAACGGCGATTGGTGGTCTACGCTTGGTCACTACACACTATAGTTGTCCACCAAAGCCTATAATGTGTCTTGAATGATTAGCATTGCTGCTTACTTATGGTTACCTAGCAATCACAGTCAACCAATGGTTCATGAACAACCGATAGTCCCAGTAACAACCAACCACCTTCCAATCATTGTGACCAACCATGGTTAACCAAGCAGGTTCACAGCTGAGCGGATAAGCCACAGCCATTGAACCAAACATCACTATACAAGCCTCAGCCATGACTAACATATCTAATATGGGCGTTTCTCAAAATAGGGGTACCCCCCAAATCATCCAGTATCAAGCATGCATAGTAATAAACCAACATAAACCAACCACTTTTTGAGCTCTCAATTTTGAGACACCACTATATGCCTTTCAATATGCCACTATCAACTCGCCCTCAGCATGCGACTCACCAACCATTCAAAAAATATCCAAATCCAACCCGTGGCTGGGCATGGCTGGGCGCTTGCTTCTTCTGCTCTTCGCCAAAGGGGTCGAAGCCCTCGGCCAAAACGGCCTGCGGTCTCAGAACCTGCCAGCTGAACATGGTGGCGAGCTGATGATGGTTGGTGGTTGATGGTAGTGATGGTAGTGATAGGTGGTCGACGATGATTGATGGTCAACGATGATTGGTGCATGATGGCTGGTCAATGTTGCAAGGTGCATATGGTTGGCAAGGCGACAGAGCCTGGAAGTTGTTTGGTAGGGCGTTTCTTCGAACTGGAGCCGTTTGCTTTATGATTTATATAGAATCGACGGATCTTTTTAGGAAAGACGCCCATGGGCAAGTAGATAGCTGGATGATTCATGGAATGATAAATAAAGCTTTGCAGTATGTTAAATGGATAGCTAGGATCTATGGTGGACATAAGTCACTTTTTGCGATAGGCATTGGAGTGAGTAAGTGGATAAGTGGCAGGCAACGGGAATTCCCCGGGCCCATCCCAACATCACACTGGATCTTTTGCTCTGGGATTCCTCGGTTCTGAGCATCTTCAAGCAAAGACCGGATCAAATGCAAAGGCATCCATGGCTGGGTCAGAGTAGGGATACTCATGATTTGTCCCACTACACCTCTTAATCCACGTATATTCAAGTGCTAAATCATCTTTGGGCATTTTCTATTCCAGTCTCGCTTTATTCGATCTGCGGTGTACACCATTTTTTGACAAGCGAAGGCCGGTCATTCATACCCAAAAGATACATGCTACATCTGCGTCGACTGTGTGACAGGTGTCCCAAAAACCCCTCACAAACGTACGGACCTCTTCCTGTACTTTCTCAAGCAAACGTAGATGCGAAGCACTGCCGGATTGTACCCAGTGAGCCGTGTCCGAATCCAGGTAGCAACACCTTCAAACAAATTGGTCAGTCGGGATTTTCCTCATGATCATACTCCCCCAAAAAATGTAGCTTAACATAGCTTAACCAGCCTCATGAAACAGCGATGGTTAATTGTGACACTGGCCTCGGCTGAAGAAATCGCCAGCAAAACATCTCTTCGCTGAGATCTACTGCTACAGAAGCCGAAGCCATGCTGCAAAATGCCTTGGCTGTGTTGCTGGCACCCCAGCATCATGGGACTAAATCCTTTGGCTTTGAACAACTTGTGATTGCCATTGATTGCCATGATTCAATTCGCCTGTTGAAGAATCCACAAGAAAAAACAGGTAGGAAATTCTAAGGTGGATTCCTTTTTACCAGTTGCACCAAAATGATGACAGCCAAGGGCTAAGTGCCGCAATCTTGGGTCCACCAAACCTGGGGGTGTAAAAACTTGATATTTTCATGGGAACCGGCTGCTGGTCGATTCAGAATGTGGACCCATGGTTGTCTCAGTTCCAAAGGATTCTTCAGGGGTAGTTCAGCTGTTGAGGTACCCGAGTTGTTCTGGGGTCTTGATATTCCAATTTCATGGGCATGATTAGGACAACAATCCCAGGCTCCTTGCCTCCCTTAATGCTTGAAACCCTGGCAAGTGAGAGAACCCACCTGGTTGCCCCTGGTTGCCTCAGTTCTAATCAGGGAGAAGGGAGAAGTAAGCAAGGGGGCAACCGTCCAAGTATAGGGTCTTCACCCTGCACCCTGGTTGTGACTGGGGTAACCATTGGTAAACAGGTGGGTTATCCGGCTCACAGGGCGATGAAACCTGCCTACTCTCGGGGATGATTGTCCAAGTTCCGATGGGTTGAGACAAAAATTCCAAGCTCTTCGTACCAAAAATGGATACCAAAGGGATACCATATGCTCGCCAGAATTGAGGATTGACCGGGTTTCACATCCATGCAGCTAAGAGGATGGTTTCTTTGAGTCAGACTCAACTGGTACCCTATATGCTGCCATGCCCAGTTTGAGCCAGGGTCGAATCGGAATACCTAGCACTCGTGTCCATTCATAATATTCATAATTGGACTTTCTCATTATGCTCTCCAAGGACCCAACTCACCTAATCCAAACCAACCAACCAACCATGGTCACTGACGGTTCGTAACGAACTAAGCCGATCGGACTCTGGTAACAACTGCAGCTGCGTGTAGTCCCAGCGTCTGTGAAGCAGCCTGAGCAGCAACACAGTGCTATTCATAATTTGGTCAGGCTTTGCAACGAGTACCTGCCATGGGTTTTCCGAATGCAACTGCCATGGGTTTCCGACATCATTGTTTCACATTGTTTCTATGAATTTCTATAGTCGTACTTTCTTGCTTCCTTCATATGAATCTTATGGTGTTCGAAGCATGACTTTGGTGGTTTCCTGAGCCGGTTGGGTCCCAGGTGAGTGGAGTGGATTTGGGCCCCAAGAAGCCTCAACAAGCTATGCAGCAAAGTCGGAAAGAACACGTTTGAGTGTGGCCTTGGACAGACCCAAAAGGCACGTCCGTTTCATTCGGTGGCATTCCCAGTGTCTATTTTGGCTCCGGAAGGAACCATGGTGTTGCTTTCTCTGGTCCATTGTTGACCATCATGCCAAGCACCATGATTCATCTCCCAAAATCATTTGCAACCAATAGCATCATGAAAATTCATCAACAATCTCATGAAATCTCATTAAACATATATCAAATTACATCAACCATCTCCATAAAATCATTGAAGGTTCATCAAATTACATCAACCATCTCCATAAAATCATTCTTTGACAACCCTCATCTCTTTGCAACGCCGTACCCAGCAACGCAGCCACCAGCAGCACGCGGGGAACTGCCCGTCGGAGCCGCCCCGCAGAATCCATGGGTGCCGCCCCGCGAATGGCTGATTAATGACTGGTGATTGGATATCATTAGCCAAAGGCAATGGTTGACTTGACTGGTGGCTGATTCATGATTAGATATGCTCAGCTGATGACTAGTGATGCTCCCAAATTTGATGGCTTCGCTTTGAACAACGACCATTGGGTATCCACAGCGACAATTTTGGCGGACTTGGATTCTGGGAAAAGCTGGCCTGGGATCTATGCCGCAACTTGAAACCAGTGCCATGTCTTCCAATGTAATTCTGCTTGACTACCGGACGTCAGGTGCTCGGCCGCAAATGGACAAATCCTTCAGCGCTTTGTTTCAAAGCCTGGTTCGGAAACTGATAATGACTATATGCTGATGCCACAGGCCTCAAGAAGCACATATGCGCATGGCCATGTATCTCTCTCTCTTGCAGACTCATGTCTGCCTTTGAGCCAACGCTGCCATCCCACCATTCGACTCTTGCAAAGATTGCTTGAAGATTGAACACATTCAAACAACAACTGGCCAACTTACCTGTTCACCTGGCAACATGGACCACGTCTCCCTTGGAGGCTGAGGTTAGCATTGGACTATTGGCTATTTGGACCACCACTTACCCCCATCCACAAAGAACGCACTCCAAAGCATCATTTGAGAAGCCAGGGTGCCAGCTCTAGGCATACAGAAAATCAAACTTGCGGATTTGGATCAAGACACCGGCGTGTGAAAGAGTCTCCATCGTCATCGCGTGTCCAATGGTACAAACTCGTGCTCAGTGACCATTTGGATTCAAACCACCAACCATGGCAGCATTGATTGTGGCATATCACTAGATGTTTCCAAGGTTTCAACCTCCAACCCTTTGGTGTCTTTCCAAGCACAGACAGCAGAAGGGCTGACTTATCTGTTTTTTCTTTACCGGAATAGCCTATTTGTTCTTGTACCATGTGTCATGCCTGAACAAAATACTGTAAATTTGAGAAGCCCTATTAAATCCATGGGCAAAAAAAATGGGGCCGTGAAATTCACGGGGCCAACCTACTTTTGGAACCGACGCAAGCATAATCAATCAGCCTATGACTATCACATCCTACAACCGTAGGAGCCACTAGCGCCTCCACTGTGTAACCATCCCAGCAGGCCATTTCTATTAGGACTGGACTCCTGGACCCCACCTTGGAGATGACTTCCGGCAGCTTCTCTCGCTCCTTATCAGGAAGCTCCAGGAAGCCATGCCTGGCCAAAACTTTTCGTTTTTGGTAGCTGGACAGGTCCACCATTGTGGGAATGTCCAGGTGCATCATTTATGGTATCTGGATGTATCTGGGGCTTCATCATTTGCGACAAGTCCATGTGACTCAGTGCCTAAAGCTCCCATGGACGTGCCACATCTGCCACAGGAAACACAGGTCTGCCTTTCGAAGGTAGCTCCACCTTCGATGATTTCGGCCAGCTTGCTTGTGTCCTGACCGCAATCCAGCAACCAAAAGTCGGGGGTTTATATGGTTCATTAATCGGAAAGTGACCCAATGAAACATACACAGGAACAGCACCCCATCATTGATTGAGCTGACCTAGCTCTTCCGAAAAGCGCAGCCAACGAGAACCACGGCATCAAGAACGAATCGGAAAAATGGGCATGTTTCTAACATGGGGGCGACCCACAAATCTGAAATCATGCTTTGATCTTCATGTGGATCCCTTGTTGTACCCCATGGACGGCCCGCTCCATCCGAGCCGCTTGTGTACATGATGAATTGCACGGATCCAACTCTGCTGACTGAGCCGATCATGATGTATCACTCAAGACTCAGATCTGTAAACATCGGTTCAACGCTTCCCATGCTTCCGAACTTGGGCAAAAGCCAGGACTTTGAAGCCAATATACTGGTCGTGCACTTTTCATGGACCTCATGTGCACTTCAGTCAAAAAATATCAATTTGGAGCTAGGTCAAGGACCTATGGTAAAACCAGAGGTGGTTAGAGCTGGACATATGGAATCTGCTTTACCACCTGAGAGTTCACGGAGAGCCCCTTGACACCAAATGTTCGGCCTTGTGAATTGTGTAGCTATGTCTAGCTGGTGGTTTGCCCATCAACCAGTGGTTTATTGGATCTCACAGCATGCGAGGTAGCGGTTTACCCACAAATGTATAACCAATTCATCGAAAAATGACCAGTTGATTTGCACATTATCCATCATTAACCATCAGGCCACCATCATTAAGCATAACTTACCATTATCAACTATCCTTAAGCATCATTTTTTACCATCTGTTAACCACGATTAAAATCCATTGATCATGATTTCATTATCGGTGAGTCATCAAGGAACCATCAGTCAAGCATGGATGAAGTATCAAGAAACAAACCCCCATCTAGCATCGGTTATCCCCCATACTCAGCCACTATCAACCACGGTTACCCACTATTGACCATGCGTAGCCACTGTTCACCATAGTTAGCTATCACCACAGTTAACCATAGAAAATAGTTGGCTACTACTCACCCACTATTGATCATAGTCAGCCACTATTAACCACAATTAACCATAGTTAACCATGGAAAACCACCACGGCTTCATGAACCAACGACCGCCTCTCCTGAACCTTGGCTTCGATTCGTTTCACCACTCGCGTCAAGCCTCCAGCCTGGCGGGCAGGATCTCCCGGTACCAAGCATGGGATCAGGGTCGGTTAGTCAATGGTTGAACCATTTTCAACCAATGTGTAATTACCTACTGGCTACTAGTTGTTAACATTTGTTAACCATTCGTCATTGCGAACTACTAGTTGCTAACTACTTGCTCATTCTTCAACCAATTGGTCACTAACCAGCTACTGGTAGTAGTCAACTAGTGCACCGATGGATGATTGGTTATTCATGGTTTAGTTAGTTAACTAATGATAGTAGTGGTTAATTAATGGACAGTTGGCAACAAACTGTCAGCAGGTTGTTGGATCATGAGTCACCATTACCGTTGCCATCGTTCACCATTAACGTTGCCAGCATTAGTTGAAGGTCAGGTCGGCATTCATATGGACCATGATAACCACTAGTTGCAGGTGTTGGTTGGCTACTCACCATCATCGACCAACGAGAATTAAGTACTATCTCACTGGACGTACCATGTTTTCCCCGGCCAATGGTTGGCTGCAGTCTTCCTGTGTGGGTAACGTGACACGTGGAGCGCATCTTTTTTGTGAGTACTCAGTTTACCCTTGCTGCTATGTCTAACTGTTGGTTGTACACAATCGATGCGTTTCTGTAAGAATTTTGATAGACAGTATCCATGCCAAAATCCATCCAAGTGACTGTATCCAACTTGGATACACCTAGATGTTCGTTGTTCGAAAGTTCTGGTCCTAGCGCCACTATCCATGCCCAAATCCATCCTGGTGCCTCTCCAACCATGCCACAAAGCTTCTCCAAGTCCTTCACTGCGGATGACAAAGGATCTGCTGATTTTGTCAATTCACATGGTTTCATGATGATCATGCAATGATGATAGATCATGGTTCATAGATGTTCATAGTGGTTGATAGTGGTTAACAATGGAAGAAAAGTACTGGTTGGCCCCAAGCAAAAATAATTTGCAAGCGTTCTCGCGGAGGCCACGGTTGGTATTGGACTTGTATCTTCGATTTTGAGCTGCAAAGTAAGATCAGCCACCGATGGTGTTTACATACACCAGTTCCTACCACACCCATCAGCGGAAACCCTCATCTACTAAAGATGATGAACATTGATGAATAATTTGTGAACTCCAAATGAAGCATAACAAAGTACTTGGCTCACCAAACATTCGAAATCGAAGTGGACCGTGAATGGTTTGCGATTTGGTCAACCTAGCCACTCTCAGTTCCTGGCCATAACCGAGCCAGGAGCTGCCCAAGAGTGGCTTCAATGAACAGAGCGAAAGCCGCTGGATCTGTGTTGCGAATCCAGTACGACATGATATGAGGACCTCGAGCTCGCCACCAAGCAAGCGAAGAGTGAAGGTGGTGCAGGGGAAACCCCTGATTGATTGATTCGTTGATTCATTGACTCATTGATTGAGTGATTGAGTGATTTATTGACTCATTGATTGAGTGATTGAGTGATTTATTGATTGATTGATTGATTGATTGATTGATTGGTTTGACTGAGTCATTCATTCGTTCATTCATTCATTCATTCATTCATCCATGCATGCATTCATTCATTCCTTGATTCATTGATTCATTGATTGATTGATGGATAGCAGCTTGTACATTGGAGTATCCCTGAGCTCGGTCATTCTCCTAAAAGTCATGAATTTTGGATGGCAACTGGCAATACCTGACTGCTCGTGCCTCAAACTACCAGGTACTTGCAGACTTTCCAACCGCTGTTGACATTTTGTTGATCACTGTGAACTAGTTGCTTGGCTGGTTGGATGATAGATGAGCAGTTGGTTCATCGAGCACAAAATAGGATATCATGAATATCCAATCAGCAAAAATACCTATCGCGTTTGCAACGCTGAATCATGGGGAGCTCCAGAGGAGCAACGGAAACACCCCGTCGATATGCACCTTGCCGGGGACCTCAAACGAGCACCGCCCGACGAATGGCAAAAAGTGACAAGGGTATCCCAGCTGTCCCTTCGAAAAACAAGCAGGTAGATTTTCCCTCTGAAAGGAGCAATGGGATTCACCCAGTGATTGGCAGTTTCACCCTGTGACTGGTGGAGAGATTCAACCAGCCGGATCATGGACAAACCCATCGATCACAGCTGGATCTTAAACCACATTAAACCGCTATTGAATAAACCATTGATGGAGATGAATGAAATATCAAGATCACCAACCATTCTTCATCAACCACAAAGTGATGCCAGTGATGAACAGAACCGCAGAGATCCACCTGGGAACGCCCGGACACACCAGCCGGTCGGCACCTGGAACCGTCCACCGCCACGCCGCAGAGACTCCAAGAAGGTGCAAACCTCGCCACGGTGAAGGATAGTTGCCACGCTCTTGTGACGTTCACATATCTGTGAATGTAAAAACCAAGTATACAGAAAAAATATCAAGTATATATATATATATATACATATATTTACTTATTCATGTAAATTTATCTATATATTCATTAGTTTCATATGAAAGGGCATTCTGATGATAAACCAATCTCAAACATGGCATTTTACATAAATACGATGATAAAGAAGTATAGATAGCTGATAGTATCAAGGTCTACAAGAAACAACCAAGATGGACCCGGCAATTCTTCAACCGAAGGATTGGCAAATGCTGAGACATGGCAGGGCACCAGCTACATGAAATGCAAGCACCAAACAGCGGTGTTCACCTGTGCACGTATAACTGTTGACTCACAAATATGTAGGTGTATGAGGCATGCATTTATGTTTCTATATTATGCCTGTAATCAGCTTGCCCCTGACGTCAGCAGCCCTGGCCCAAAAACAATTTGTGTCTAAATTGCCATTGAACCACTCAGTTTTGTTGGAGGGTGGTTCATATTATATAGCCAGCATTCAGCCATCAGGGTGGAGTATCATTGTTAAGTCAAGGCTAAGCAATCAGTTACATAAACCACCGACAAACACTAAAGATGCTTCATTAGGTATATATCAGTAATCAGTCTAATTAGTGAACTAAGTCACGCATTACTAAAGTAAATTCTAGGCATTGAATCTCCCACCCCAGGGGTCAGCGGCACATCCAGTTCCGTCGCCTGGGAGAGATTTACAGGTCCCAAGGCTTTCAGGACATGCTGCACCTCAGAGACAGCAGTGGAGAAGTGCATCTGCTGATGGTAGATGATTAACGGTGGTTAGTGATGGTTAATAGTAGGGGATTAGAACCAACTACTAGATTTTAACAGCTCATGATAAATCAACCAATAGTCATCAACCACGTTAATGGCATCATTACTACTGCTATGGTTTTTATTGGTTACTGTTGATGGTACTATGAACAGTGATAGCATTAATCAATAGTAATGACGGCTGTCGACAGTAAAAAGAGTTTCATAGTGATGATGGCAAATGGTGCTTAATTATGGTGAATAGGGCATTATAACCAACATTATTAACTAATGATGATGAAAGAGGAGCTGGCAATAGTTGTTCGCTCCTAGCCTCGATCGCGTAGAGAACATGAGATGCTGATGACCGGGTTGTGGGCCCCTAACCATGGCATTATTCCACACCATAACATACCATTCCAATTTCGGTATTCTGTACCAATGTGTACCAGAATACTGTTGTTATAGACCACAACATGCCATGGTACCATGGTACGCACCACAGCGAAGTCAGGGACATCATGGTACCATGGCTGTTCTGCCAGCCTCGCTAGCTGGGCTTCCCCTGCTCCCCCCGCGCTGGCGGTCAGATTCAGCAGCTCGGTCACGGCCATCCTGGAAGGCTAAGACTTCATGCTTTGGCCAAGCTATCCCCAAAAACTGCTGAATGAGGTGTACATACTTTCGTATCCTTAGGTTTACTAGGTTTCCTTAGGCTTCCTTAGGTTTCTTTAGGTCCTTGGCTTTCGTTAGGTCTTCTTAGGTTGTTGGCTATCCCCAAACATCATGGGCAAATGATGGCATACATACAAGTATATCTGGGAAGACGCTTTCATTGCAGAAACTGGAGACATTCTGAGAAGCTGCACTATAGCTGACATCTGGGGACAATGATCAGAACCATCTGTAGCAAAAAATGAGGCAAGTTTCCAGCTTTCCCATGGGCGCCCAGGCCATCCTCCCAACCATGGGAAACCGCTGCAGGTCGCACCTTCCACCCGTTTGTTCCACCAAACCATCGAAGGTGTTCTCTTCTCGCCGCTCCAGCGCATTCGCCTTCAGCGAGCTTCAACACCCTTCGCCAGAATAGCTGGTAGATATTGATTCAGCCCTGATAGCCCGGATGGCCAGTGGAAGAAAAACCATCTAACACATACTTACATGTGCTCTTACACGGGATTCATGCAGGTGCAAAGATTGATATTCACATATATAGCTCTTTACATGCGTTTATACTACATAGATATAGATAGACAGATTGATAGAATTCTTTATCTATATTATATATAATTACATATGTATGCCCAGCGTTGAGAATATATCAAATATGTACACTTTTTTTTTGCCAATGTTGCCTTTAAAAACAACCCCTTTGAAGCGCTAGAGCCTCCGCGAAGCAATGGAGTCCCAACCGGGATCTTTGGGCCATGACACATCATGATTCAACCCTCCCAAACTGATTCCATGAGGAAATCATTGGTCAATACACCAACTGACCACAGCTATACCTACCATAACTACTAGTTACCCTGGTTACAAACTATAGCCGCTATCTACTGGCAGATACCCTAAACCCACAACCGATCAGCCAACTTCAATGTTTTGGGGGCCGCCCAACTCCCAACGATATCTGCCCAGGGCCACCCGATGACTCTCATAGAGCTCCCCACTGGCTGCCAGGAAGGCCTCACGGGTGCCAGTGGCACCCTGCAAGAGTTGAAGCCACGAAAACTTCCCAACTGCTAAACATCAGTGATTATAATAGTCATGATGATCATTATTATAATGATCATGATGATCATTATTATAGTCATGAATCTAAATCATGATTATAATGATCATGACTTGATGATTCACATAATTGCAGAATGACCATGATTTAGATCCATGATGGTAATGATCATTATTTAAATCTATGATTCATCAAAGATTAGTCATGATAATGCTGGTAGAGGGTGGAAGTTCAACTACCCAAACAGCCTCGCGTGCGGCGGCTGGGAAAGGGGAACTAACGGAGTCACAAGCCACAAAGACCCAAGGATCGACAATAAGTGGCAACCCTTCTTCATTGGAGGTCCTTTCACTAGGACATGAGGGGGGTCATTTCGGGTCATTTCATTCATATCTTATAACACTATTCAACCTTTGTTCTTCCTTGATTCTTCCTTCATAAGGACTTAGCGGTGTGAACCAGCCCGCTGGCGCCCGGACAAAGCATGTTGGGTCTACTAGCCAAGTCCCAAGTTTTTCATCCACCGTATCCTTGAATTAGCGGAGCTAGGAACTGGATCTCAAAACCCAAGAAATCAAGCTAATTGAACCATCAGAATCATTTGTTGAACCAAAATTAACATCATCTAACCCTTACCAATTAGCATTCACCCTTCATTTGACCATCCTTTAAGCATCGTTTCGCTATCATTTAACCCTGATGAACTCCAAGGAGAAACCCACCATCTGATCCTGGATCGTCGCAGCACCTGAGGTCCTCCCCATTTACTTTCGATGATCTCCTGCGGAGCATCATTGGATTGAGAGGGGCGAAGTGATGGTGGTTGAATGATTCTGAGACGACAGTTCAAACGACGGTGAAATGTTGGTGAAATTGTCGTTAATAAACGTTGGAATGACGGTCAAATGACGGTCAAATCACGGCAAAATAATGGTTAAATGATTGTTCAGTGACAGTTCAAGGATGCTTACATCCTGCTTCAACGATGCTGAAATGATACTGATTGATGGTTACAGGAAGCCAATGATGGTTAATCAATGGTGATGATGATTCACTGAATTGACCATGGTTACTGGTAAACCATTGACTGACAATTACAAACCAGTGTTAAGTATCTTTTGGGCTCCCTACGAGGCCAGTCCCAATGCACGACCTTTTTTACCGGTTATGAACAGGTCCTCTTAGTGACGCAAGCTGGTGCGAATACAGGCAGCACCAAATTATCTAATCTTATTTGGTTTGTACCATCAACACAGTCTAGTGGCACAAGGTTTCTATGGTAACCTGTATATTCATGGCTAGGATTTCTTGAGGTCTTGGAGGGACCCGAAGATCATTCATCATCATTGATGCCATCATATGCCATCATTGCACATCATTCGGCCCTGTTTAACCATCAGTCACCCTCATTCCCTTATTCCCCATCTTTTGAGGTCCCCATCTTTTGAGGTGGTTTCTCAAAAGAAGGTACCTCAAAAATGGCTATTTTCCTACTATAAATGGTTCCTAAACCGGATGATTTGCCTCAGATCACTAGCTCACCTGCCGCCCTGTCGCTCCACCAGCTTGTGCCATGCATCAGCACGGGAAATGCTTCCAGCCGTGACGTGCAAACAGGACCTGGCTGCAGCTGTTGATGCTTGAGAAGCTACGTGGAGTTCAGAATGGTTAAATCATGATGAAATGATGGTTTGTCATGGTGAAATGATGATCAAACAAAGGGTAAACCATGGATAATAAGGGATTAATGATGGTCAATGATGGTGAATGATGAGGACGAAGTGTCGATAACTAGCTAAATCTAGGTAGTGATTTGGCTACTGGGTCAATTGCAATGGTTGATGTTTATAGCATCTTATGCCTATATGATAGTAGAACAGGCAATGAGCTTGTTCAGTGAAGGTTAATAATGGCCACGGTCGATAAGCTGGTGCTGCAAGGATGCTGAATCCACAACAGTTCACAAAGTCGATGACATAAGTGAAACAAAGTGCCGATGTAACTGTACCAGTACAGCAATTGTTCCAGGGCTTACGAACTGAGGACCATGACAACTGAGGTCATCGAACCGCCTACCCAGCTGAGAAATCACCTTTCCCCACCGGTGGCAACCAAGGTTTCCAAGGTCCATGGTTCCAGAGCCGACAAAGCCAATTGACCAGCAAAATGGGAATCTTAACATGAAGAGATGTCCCAAACACAACGAAACTCAAGCGGTTGATGAACAGACCAGGTAAACCTATCTTGTGTTTAATCTGAGAAGAGGTGGTTCTGATCCGAGTAGTGATGAGCAAAGATATCTACATTTGATCATTAGATACTTTTTTACAATCACATGTACATTGACAGTACGTATCAAATGTTCTAAACAAACGAAATATATCTTTTTATGTACAATGTGTGCCCGGGCATGTGCTACCTTTATATCCACATGTAAAAGTGCTCCTCTCCACGCAGTATAGACATGGCACTGGGTTGGGGTCCCACAAACATTTTAAGTTTGCCATGGTGGACTCCACAAGAAATCTGCTGGTTTCTTTTCTACAGATCATGTTTGCCAGAGATCTGTACCTCTATTGACGCATTGACATTGCTGCATGGGCCGTTCAGAACAAAGAGAAAAGTGAACTGGTGATTTGGGCAACGAAAAAAACGAGTTCTTTGCAAGAACATCTGCTCTTTGCCAATGGTGACTCCGCCACCCAACACGGAACAATCACAGACAAATCACTTTCCAATGGAAAGAGTTCTCTTAAAACTCAATTCTTTCCGTGGATCATTACTCAGCCAGTTCCTGTCTGGGGTGCCTATTTCAAGAAACAGCTAGGACTTTGCCAAATCCACGCTCCGGTTAAGGGCACAGTTCGCAAGGGAACAGAGGCCTTGGCACCTCATCAATTCTTCAGAATGGCTATATTGAGAATAGATAGTAGCCCCTAAACCGTGGCATTCTCTGATGGCTATCAGTTACATAGCCTTGGTCACTACTGGCAATGGCTAGGAATGAGGGCTATAAACGATGGTCAACCGGAAAAGCACGTTTTACTAAATTGGTTCATCGGATATCTACAAATATCCCTGATTGTAAGCATATATAAACTATAGGAGGTTCCTCCAGATTTTCCCATCAAACAACCCACTGAATGGTCCGTTCACCATGTTTGAAAAAATGATGGCTATATAGCGCGAAGATCACCCTTCCAGCTGGAAAAAAAAACACCATCCCAGCGCAGCCCCCACTCTCGATGAAGATTCGCAGCACGTGCCACCATGATGGCTGGGCGTAAGGCCTGGTCTGCGATGTAAGGATTCCGATAAGGATTCCCTGGTTTGGAACCATCAGCCATGATTTGGAAAAGAACAACTGAGCATACATATATATATATAAGACAAATTGGACGTAATTTGGACAAATTGGGATCAAGCTTGTGACATCGTGGATCTTGTTGTATTTCCATACCGTTATCAGAAGCATTCCCTGCCAGAATCCATCACAAGTCAACAGCTGAGCTTGAAGGTCAAATGACGCGAACTGCTACCTTTGGCGAAGCCAATAAGATGTTTGCGCAACCGTACTGATCAAATAGGAAAAGAATCAACTCCAGGTGGGTTGCCTATGAAAAACAGTCCCGACTAGGATCTAGGTACATGCAGGTTTCTGTCGTCATTTTTTGTGATTTTGGTTCAGAAACTTCTTTTCGTTTGAGGCGGCACGACAAATGCACGTTGCAAAGCATCACGAACCACTACTAATCATTCTGAGGCAAAGGGCGGCGTAGGATCAGGTCTTCAATATAGTTGACAAACATAGTGAACGAGACCAGCTTGAATTGGCCCCAGGGATGAAAACTGACCGCCATTCCTGCACCTATTTTGTCCCTAAATGCTTCCCCCAGTCTCCAACATTAAATCATGAAGGGGAAACAGGCAAGCCATTGGGTAACCCATGTGGGTTCATGGTGAAAACCATGTTTTCGTAGATATTTCCATGAACGAGCGCCCAAGTGCCACTCGACCACGCCAACGCTGTCATATCGCAGTTGTTGATATTGCTGTTGGTGGTGCTCTTGCTATTGCAAGTGGTGGTTGCACCTTTATCATTGTCCCAGAATATCCATGTCAATCGACTCCACTAGACCACCACAGGCCACCTATATTTCCTGTGGTCAAGTTGACAGTGGTTTAATAACACGGATCCCACATTAACCACCACCACCACCTCCACCACCACGGACTATCTTGAAGCACCATGCTTAGCTATGATTGACCATTGTTTATAAGGGTACCCACTAGACACCAGGGGTCACCACCATTCTCAAACACCGACCCGCAACAGTTACCTTCAAGTCCATCCCCTGAAGGGAGCTGAATAAGACCTCAGGGCGGGTGAGCTTTTTGGTAGTGGTGGTTCATCAGCTGGGCAGTAAACAAAAACAACCATGGTGAGTAGTGAGTAGTGATGACCGGCAGTGAATAGTAATGTGAATGGCAGGCATTGACTATTACAATGAGGAACGACTAGTGATGACTAGCAGTGAATGACAATAATTAATAACAATAGTGAAGATAGTGGGCACTGTAACGATCGGCAACAACAACCACAACAACTGCAACAACGATGTTCAACCATGGTAGTCACATGTTTAATGATAATGGCTCATAGAATTTCATAACAGCAACAAAGCCAACCACAGCGAGTCACTTTCATAGTAAGGTACAGTCAACTGGATTTCCCCTCTGCCATGACGACATCCACAGACCGAGGCTAGGATCGTGGTGAACACTAGCCCTGGTAAGGGCCACCTACAATTCGCTGCCGGTACCACCAGCACCGACACCAAAATTCTGAACAGCTGTTTGACTGTTTGTGATCAATGATATTCAAATGAATGCTTAGCCAACACTTAACTATGTGATGGTTAATGAACACTTAGCTCATGCTTAGTGAATGCTCGATTAATGGTTAATTAATCGCTAATAGGTAGTTTGTAGCCTGTTCACAGTTACTTCATAGTTCGTTAGTCATAGTTAGTCCACGCTTCACTGATATTCATGTAAGGGTTAGCCAATAGTTAGATAATGACATAGCTTGTTAACAGTTCATGATCTAAAGTTCGCTCATTATATGTCATTCATCTTAAAATCATTAGCAGCTAATGAGTCGGTTCATTTTAGTTCATCAATAATTTCTATTCTGGTTGAGCTTTGCTATTTACCACAACCATTAACCAATCATTAGTTAGTTCCTTAGTAGCTTATTCATTTATGGTGAATACTTAAAAATCAAATAATAGTGCATTGATAGCTCATTGATTGGTAGCTAATAGCTTGTTCATTGTTAATGAATAGTTCATCAGTAGTTTGTTAATACCTTGTTCATCGTTAGTGAATGTTAGTCAATAGTTGGTTCGCAGTTCGTTCATGGTTGATGTCAATGGTTGCGGTCAATGTTTGAGGTCGTTCATGGTTGACACTTCCAAGCCGCTGAAGCTCCTCCGGCGGCTGAGAGATTGGTCAAAAAGTCCTGTTTTCGCGCAACGCTGGGCAGCTACAAGCCGGGACGGCCAAGAGGGGTGAGTCGATGCTGATTTGTACTGAAACTTGGCTGAATTAGGAAACTTAGGATGAGTTTATGCTGATTTCTTGCTTGGCATGCTGAGAATTAGGGAGTTTATGGATATTTGTGGTGAGTAATTTATGATGGATAATGCCATGGTTGATCGTGACGCTTGTGACAAATTCACCACCGAAACCTCGCGGGTGATCAGGATTGACAATAGGTAATGGCGAATAATACATGCCATCTTGAAAAATCTTGCAGCATATGGCTCATATCAACAAACGAGAAGTGTCCCATGCAGCAATCTTGAAGTATCCTACTAGTTAGGTGGTACAACCATCACTAAGAACCGGCCAAACGCTAGGATTGACAACTCTGAACAGGACCAAGGCCAAGGGTCAATGAGCCCGAGGTGGCTGGGAACTGGGGAGCCATGTATCTTGTTTCGCTCAACGACCTTCCAGCCAGGGTACCCTAATCCACGACCATGGTATCTTCTTGTCCATTTCTGAACCAAATTGAGAAAACATGTAGTTGATGATGGGTCCTAAAGACTGAAGGGGTGCTCCAAGTGCAAACATATGCACACCCGGCATCACCTGGGCAATTGAAAATGAAACCTTTACAAGAAAAGTACCAACGAGGCTACTGTTTTCGTTGATCCACAGTGCTATTGATCAACTCAGAAGCACTTAACGGTTCACTGCCATCGAACATTTCCATTATCAAAATCTCTCGATTCGTATTACATCGTAATAGTTGGTGGATGATCACTATTATCATTATTACTAGTCATTATCCATGAATGGTTCTAGTAACCACCGAATCACGAATATAGTTGTGGTGAATCTGCCCCTTCTGAATATTTTCTCTATGGCTCTATGGTGGTGATTGCTTTTGTCATTATACATGTTACCGCTATGATTGCAATTGTTATTCCTGTAGTATGATCACTACCGCTATCGTTACCATTGTGAATATCTTTTGACACTAATCTCTACCTACCCAAGTGTCTTGGCACATTTCATATTGATCCATGCCCAAGATGGTAAATCACCAGCTATCTATGATAAAACTCGCAGTGGTTTATTAAGCGCTGGACCTACCACTACTAAATATCATCCCTGTTGTGATCACTGTTATCATGGCAAAATATCATTATCAATAGCTACTATCCTTCCAACAATGCCGCAACAATGGAGAAACTCATTACTAAGATCATCACACACAGTACTAATATCAACTGGTTCATCTGATGAGTATCATTACTCGTCACTTCGACAATCATAACTGATACAGGAACTAATTAGTACTAGTATTCACTATCCATCAAAACGTTATCTGAAAAATATGATGATATGATTCCTCCTATCATATTTATAATAAAAATCATTGCAAATGGTATGATAGGTTTGTCACGGTTTGTCCAACTAGATTTGTATCATATATTTGTGCAAATAATCTGATAGATGATACGAATTTGTACATTCCTCCTATCCCCCGCGCCTCACGGACCTTGGCGTCGGCGCTGTGACCGATGAATTCGGCCTCCCCTGAGGCCGGTTTTTGGGCGGCCAGGGTAGGTAAGTGAAGCATTTGCGGTGTGATTCCATGGGTCATAAGCTATGATGAAGTGCTTCCGAACGATTTTCTTGTGCTTTAAAGTGAGGGCTATTTAATTTGATGGTCAATTGGTGGCAAATTGAGGGTTCATGGTTGATCAACAATCAATCATGGTCAATTGATGGTGGATCAATGGTGCAGGGTGAATGGAGGGTGAGTTGATGGGGTTGATGGATCATGATGGTCAAATATGGTCCGATGGGTCAATGCTGATGGATCCCAGTTGTGTTCAGCTCTGGGCCCACCATGAACTTCACAGCGATCCTAGATATGTAAAACAGTTGGCCTCGATGGCTGAGATCAAGGTGCAATGTGGCATGTGCAGGGGTGGATGGAAGCTAGGGATGCCACTTTGGAAAGTCAAAAGGTACATATTATTTGTACAAACCTGGCAGTGGAAAATGATTTCACAATCCCTAGTCAAGATAGGGTGGGCAGGTAACGGGTATGCTCATCGTCACTCAAAAACTCCTCAATAGTTCAAACATAAAGCCCATCATGTTTGGAGAACTCCGATCATTCCAACCACCAAAGGAACGATCTGGCGACGCACTGGGATGAACTTCCATTGCCCAACAGCTGGTCCCGCACCAGCTGTCTTCAGAAAGTGGATCAACCCTTCCGCCTGCGGTGAGCAGACCAAATTCGGTGACGCTATGCGGAGCATTGATTGATGAACTTGCTGAACAAATGCAGTGGTATGATGGGGTACATATACCGTCTAAATCACGGCAATAATGGGGTTCATCACAGCAAGTATGACCAACAATGATGGCTTCATCATTTAATCCTGGTTCATCATATTGTGACAACCATTAAAAACCGTAAATACAGGTCAACAACCCCTTGATAGTGTGACAAGAGGACACCAAAAAAGAATCATCCAGACACTTTCCCGAAAATCATCAGGATGCCACTGCAGCAGCTTGCGGTTGCCACTGAATCGGTTCTACCGGTTGGTTGAGATACCGAAGCTACCATCATCAGAGTTCAACCATCAGTAGCTCGACCGTTCATAATGTTGAGCTGTACATCGCAACAGAAAGACGCGATCGGCCCCGCATTGATTCACGATGAAGGGTGGTGTATGGTGAACTAGGTTTCATGATCTACTAGTTGATCATGATCGAAGTAAAGAAATACGAGCATTGATTGACAGAGATATTCGTAGTGCCCAAAACTGCGAGATCGGATAAGTACAAGCGACCAGAATAGTGAATTGAGCTGCGGTGCTGATCAAAAAATATGACGGCATAGTCATCGTCATCCTAAGAACTCGTAACTTAGATCATTTGCCCATCTGGGGTAACCGAATTTCATGCTCTATCTACTCCACAAGCTATTCTACCATGGTCTACCCTTAAAAAATCACGTCAAGGGCCGGTGCCTGACCCCCAGAAATAAGGGCCCATCACTCGGCCCTATCAACATCAACCATGAAGATGATCGTGAGGGCTTCGTAAGTGGTCACTACTGGACGTTTCACCATCATTAACCATCATTTCAACCATTATTAACCTGATGAGTAACATTCCGCCATCGCCAAAATCCATCCGCAACAACGGCAATGCTGAGACCGAAATCCATTACTACGTCTCAGCGGCGGTCCAAACTCTGTGCGCCAGGCCCATCGTCACCCATGGTCACCGAAACTCGCTTCGAGAGCATTGCTAGGCGAACGTATGGACGTATGTTTGGGATCTGGCATAGGGGTACAGGTCTTTGACCCCTCCATCTGCGTGCTAATCAGAAATCCCACCGTTTGCTGCCCCACATAAGTGGAATCAACCAACAACTACGATACCAATTCGATGGAGCTTCCACTTGTGATTAGGCAACTACTCACTTTAAGAAGTCCTCAGCTTTCCCAGCGACATCCCTACTTTGACTGGCGGGTCAACAAATTGTTTAGAAATTATGTACTTGTGCATTCATGTCAACACATATGTTTTACTGTATTCGTGATGCCTATACGCATACATATCCATGTCTATATGCGAATGCGCAGACATAAATGTCTATTACATGTGTGTGTGTCTGCCAATAAATAAATCAACAAACAGTTCAAAAGTAATCACACAAATATACGTGTAAACTCAAATCTATAAATATATACATCTTTACATTCAAAATGTTTCAAACACATATCTATAGATCTGGTTACCATGCTACATAGATTATATCTACCATGTTCATCCATGTTCCAAGCCATGGCTATGGTCACTTGAGGAACCACTTCGGTAACGCTTGCCGCGGCGGCAGGGCTCCCGGGCGTCCAAGCTACTCAGCTTCATAGCACTGTGCAGCTCCTTGACATGACCTGTGGCCCACGGCCACGGTGCACCGATGGTAAGCAGTGACAGGTACCATGCAATGGATGTGGGGCCGGTTTCTCAAGCCATAGGTGACCCCCAAATCATCCATTCTTAATCATTAAATCTATAGTAATAAACCAGCCATTAATAATTCATTAATCATTGTTAATCATTTATAAAGTAATAAACCAGCCATTTTTGGGGCTCCCTATTTTGAGAAACCCCCATATGGCGAATAGAGATATCCATGATATTTCACGAAAAATCCAATTAAATTCACAGTCACCAATAAATGGCAGTATTGGATACTAAAAATGACAGTGGGATCTTAAAAATCCAACTAAATGACAGTTGCCAATTTTTTATTGCAGTTGCCGACGTGCTAGTGTGATGAAGCCTGTGATGGGCAAACTCCAAGACCCTATCCCTGTGATTTTGGATTTTGAATTTCAGGGTTACAGCTCACCATCTTCAGAGGCACTCGCATGATGCTAAGGAGTCATGTCAAAACCCATTAGTTGGCCCTCAATATGTATAGACACTACTTATATACTCTTTTGTGAGTACCAACTCGTTGGTTTCTATTCTCTCCTTGGTGACAATGATTTGTAGTGGAGATGGACCATGTCCAGCATTGATTTATCCAAAGAATTCTAAAGTCGTTTCAGCCCTGTAAACAAAACGACAACAAGTGGCCATACAAATAACTCGAAAATCAGGAATCTTCACAGAACAACGGCACAAACACAAAAACTGTCCATATCGGGAAATCTAAAATCCGGCCAGGGAGGTCGCCCAGCAACAGGTTGTTCGGCCCATTTCCATCTCTGATTTGTGCGTCAGAACTGGCAGACATCTAGCTGAAGCCATGAGCCACCATCACTTTAACCAGCTCATTGGCTGGCGATCTATTATCAAACATGCGGTGTTTTTTGGTCCAATCAAAAATTTAGCGAGTTTCCCCCATCAAATATATGGGTTTCCACCATCGAATGTGTGGGTTTATGCAAAATGATCTTCCAATATCGGGGTGTGTTTGGAATCAACCCCATTCCACGTCAACTGCTGACATCCAAGTTGTTGAGTGTTATCATATCATGTATTTTGGGCCAGGCACATCCTCTATGCTCCATCTCATCAGCATCCACATCACGAGAGTATCTTTATACCATTGATACCATGTTGTACGATCGTGTTCACTATTTGTTGCTGCAAAGTCTCTCCCAGTCTCAACAGCTTCACAAGACAGGGTCAAGCCTGTAACCTCGTGAAGTGCTGGAACTCATAAGTCCCCTGCTGCTTGAACGCTTTCAAAACGGGGTCCAATGTTGCAAGCAACAACTCACATGTTTTCTGTCTCTTGCTTGAATCCAAACAAAAACAAAAGCGAAATTGTCCAATGGAATGTTCTTCTAATGGGATTGGTTCTGATTTTCTTCCAATGAGTTAGACCAGCGAAATCATAAAACCCCAGGCATCTGTGCCCTGACACCCCTGTTTTGGACCTTCGGAGTACTTCACCAGCGGCTGCACGGGGGCAGGGCCCCCTTCGCCCGCGATGAGGGTCACCAGGTCCGTCCAGTTGCCCTGTCACCAGGTGAATGGTTGACCAACTATGCTTTGAGGGTCAACCAAGGGTGGAGGGTCAACTATGAAAAACATTGGGTAGGGGTTAACTTGATTAACTATGGGGTCAATCATAGCTTAATCATGCTTAACTATGGTTAAATACAAGTCAACTATGGTCAACCGCTTAACTGCGATTAATTATAGTTTATAGTTGATGGCGAAATAGTTTTGGCGGCAGTGTATGAAGAACTATGGATGATGTGATGGTTCATGGCTGATTGTTAATCCCTGCTGGCGAGCAATGGTTAGTGTTTGATGTACCGCTGATCCTGGTTGCTGTAATAATGGTCCCGAAGGCTTGACAAGGGTTGATGGTTGGTAATATCTATGATTAATCAATGGTTCCTGTCAGACCCCAAACATGGTCGAAACTTTGCCGAGCGCCAGTGACCTTCTTGGATGTTCCCCTGTCCAACTTGTGACTGGTGCTGACAACTATACCCACAAACACCATTATGATAAATCATCATGATTGAGAAAGAATGTTAATGGCGACTGATCACTGCGATATGATACAATGATATAACTATATAAATGTGCTTTTGATTGTTAATCAATGGTTATCGGTATTCCTATATCAATCATTGCCATGACCATAGTGCTAAAGAATAGCTAAACCAATCATAATTGCTAGGGTAAACCACGATGATTGATTGCCAGCTTCGTCCATTCACCTCGAGAATCAAAAAAGAATGCTTGAGAATGGCTCATACTGACGACAAAGATTATTTACAGCTGGATCTCCCGTATTTGTTGTTGCTCATTATACCTCCATAGCTATCATTAATGATTATGGTCAACTAGTAATCACCATGATCAATCTCCCATTCAGGTTGGATATTGCTTACTACCCCCCGCTACGGCCATTGCTTTGATCCTTATCAATCGTATTGAAAACATCCATTTAAGCATCATCAACCATCATGAAGCATGGTATTCGACAGAAAGCCAAATCATCGACAGTTCAACCACCAACCACTAGGGGACTTAACCACCAATCCACCAGCTGATTGCCCATTCACCAACAATTTGCCATCAACCATCACTTCACCACCAATTCATACATGTTGACCATCACTTAATCAACCATCAACCAACCATCAACCAACCATCAACCAACCACCAATCCATGTGAAGCATCAACTCACCACCAGCCAAACATCAACTGATGGCCATCCTCCAACCCTCCCAGGGACCCATGGCCGGGACCCTCCCACCATCCCGTGGCCGCGTGGAAACCCCACCGCCCCAGGCCTTGCTGGCACGGCTGCGCGCCATGATGCCCAACGCACTGGACAGGTCGGCGACCTGGACCTCGTCCAGCAAGACACCGCCCAGCTCCTCCTGCGTCGAGACATGGCGGTGGTGAGCACCACCCATGGTGAACCACCCATGGTGAACCACCCATGGTGGTGAATCCTGGAGCCAGCGATTGGTGGTTAGTTACTAGTAACCAGGATAGTAATGGACTACCAATACTAGTTGATAATGGCTCCAAGAATGGTTAGTAATGGTTCATAATGATGGTTTCAATGATGGTTGGTTACTAGTTAATGATGGTTTTAATGATGGGTAGGAATGGTTGATAATGATCATCACTTGTTGGTGGTTTGGTGGTGGAACTGCAATTTCTTGTTATTGACTACCTTAGTCTTTAGCAACCATCAGGCCAAAATAGCTAATGACTAAGGCTAATGACGAAGGTAATTGTGGTTAATGACTTTGGTAACAACTGGCCCACTAAGGCGATTGTGGCGAATGACTATGGTAAGGGCTAAAACTATTTCAGAGTGATATGGCTAAGTATTGATAAACAACCCATAGTTTAATAAGCAAAGCTAAAATTTATTATGGCTAAGAGTCGCTGAGGCTAATAACCTACCATTTGGTCAAGAAGCTACCATTTGGTGGGCTAATGACTAAAGTAAGGCTATTGACGAAGGTATTTGTGGTCTATGACTACGGTGATTAATACCAAATGAATTACGAATATCAATGACTATGGTTGATCACGGCAAATAATTTCTGATCAACCTACCATTTGATTGGACGACTCCTGATATCTCCCCAGCCTATGAGCTCCCCCTATGAGGGATAGCACTGGATACCCCTGGCGAAGCTCATAGCTCCCTCCCAACGAAACAGCCAGCAACCGCAAATGATACATCGAAGACAAAGGTGTTTGCTTTCAAGATCTTGTAAGTGGAAGTTTCTTGACGAGCTATCGCCGGCTATGAACTCAGATGTGTCTGGGGTGTTTTCTCGAATCAACTGTGTAATGCAACTTTCAAGAAATGATCAATAAAAGGAAAACTCTTGTTTTACTTCCAATTGATTTATGGAAAGCTTGCAACTTTCACACAAGGTAAATAATCAAAAAAACATATGTCGAATGTTGCCTCTCCACTAGCAGCCTCTGGACTGGTGCCTCCTACCCTGACCGACAGCCAACTTCAACTTGCGGGTTGATGTGTGGATAGGATTGAAGATGGGATTGCCACCCCAAAAAGAAACCACAAATGACCATTCAGGACCATCATCAAGCATCATGAAGCACTTGGAAGTATGATTGATCTGTATCAATCAATAGGATCAAATATGATCCTATTCCATTCTCACCGACCAGCATGCTCAATCATCATTACTCAATGGCTGATTGGCTAATGCTTTAATCGCTTGTTGTTGAGAATGCTTCATCATTGAGAACTAATGAAACATTGAACCTTCTCATCACTAACCATCATCACACAACTCCTAAGCATCAGCAAATGTTGGAAGAAGTTCCTAACCTTCACACTTCATAGACTTCATATCACGCTTCATATGAAGTTCATATCCTTCCGGGTGTCCCATGACCCAGTGGGCATTTCTGCTTCGGCGCCGGCGAGGCATGGCCGCGCCTGGATCTTGCTGAAGAGCTGTGGCATGTCACCGCCCTGCCGCAGCAGCGCGTCCCGAAGGCTGTGGTCCTCCGATTTCCCTGGGCGGAGGAAACCCGGTGCCCGGCCAGCTCTGGGGAGGTGAATTGTGGATAGCGCCACTGCTGTATGACATATTTTTGTATTTGTATATATATATATATATATATGTATGTATCTATCTATCTAAATACAGTGTATTATCATAGTCATTGTATACCATCCATGTACATTGTGTCATACTGCATATATTGTACATATGATGCTAGATATCTAGTAGTTCCTGTACATTTATGATCTCCGCCGCAATGACCACTCCAAACGGAGTTTGGCAACTTCAAAACGTGTTGGACCTCTGATGACCCTAACTGGTCCCCAACAGCTACTATTGACTAGTAAGTACCCAACACTGACTTTACCTGACTCCAGCGGTACGCACCTGCCACGTTCAATGGCTTCGCTGACCATTCTTGACCACTTGTTCATCTTTGTATCCCATCCCTAACCATTCTAAATATTCTAACGAATCCCCTTGACCCATGATTTTGAACAAAAGATCACCAGCTCAATGATTCATCATGATTCATCATGCTTCTTCTCGCTCATCGTGACTCATCATGATTCATCTTAAGCTTAGCATAGCTTAGCTTGGTTCATGCCTTCATGTCATGCTTAAGCTGAGCTAAGGTCTCTGGTGCCGGGACCCCAGCCTTCGAAAATGCCTAGGGCTGCGAGCTGCTGCGTGTTGCCCAAGACCTCCGCCAGCTCTACCGTGGTGAAGCTCCTGGTGGAACCATGGGGGGCCGAGGTGTAACCATAAGCACCTCATCCACCACAGGGTGCCGTTTTCTATGGCTCCATGGAAGCTTAGATGTGTAGATTTGTTGAGTTAACATAACTATGGTTGGATTTGGGTGGATATCTTCGATATCTGAAGCAACGGGATATGCGTCTAAATTTGCTAGATTAGAGTAACTCTTGCCTTACCGGCGATTTTAAGATATGTGTCAAATGATATGTTTGGGAACCATAGCACGCCGGCCATATCTAACAACTACAATACTACGGTAATTAAACATCATGATAAAATGAGTTGGGTGAACTATGATGACATAGAGGTACCATTTATGGCTGCTATGACTCATAATGAAGTTTCAGTGAATGGCTAAGTTGTTTTTGGAATGACTATAGCTGCAACGGTACATGTAAGTATGTAAGTTCATTGGCATAGGTAGGCTGCTTTTGGCAGGATCTACAATGGATAAACTTGGGTGTGAGTACAAATATCTCATTTTACGAAAGCCCGTCGCGACCATAGATTTTTTCAAGCTACCGCATAACCCTTCTTGTGGGGCATTCTTTGTTTGAAGCCGGTTCCGGAAGCTCGCTTCCATCTAATTTCGAACATCCTTCACTACAATAAATAAAAGCCACCAAGACCACATAAGGGCATCCAAGCTACCTTGTCTCCATTCTTATGGACATCTTTTATCGGATGCTGGTTCGGGGGGCTCTCCCCCATCTAATTTTGAATGCTCTTCGACATTTTATCCTCACACTGCTTTGCCTACTAAACACCACAACCACCTGATCGCTAAGCATACGTCCTTGGACTAAATTGTGTACCAGCAAACCGACAGAAGCAAGGCTTTGAAGGGCAGGCATGAGGTCAGCTCCCATTTGAGTTTGAGGGCAAAATGAAAAACTCAAAGTCGGTACTATTGGGTGTTCCTGATAACTTGTGGTCGCCTGCTGAATGTTCCGGAAGATGAAATGTCACAGCAAAATGAGGTGCCACTGAGAAATCCAGTAAGCTCCTGCGTTTGACCCAATCGGGTTATCAGTTCTGTTTCCAAGGTTCTTCCGAAGATCTTCCATTAATTTGATTTAATTTCTATCACTTGTACCATAGGGATCCATGGTGAGACCCCAAGAAAGGCATTCCACCCACGTGTCATCATGTCCAGGCGCTTGGGAAGGCCAATCAGAAGTCTATGACTCGAAGCCCGTTGCTGAGTTGATCTGCGATCAGCGCAGACCATAGGTACAATGATTGGGGATAGTATGGGATAGTAGCCATAAAATCATTATGAACTATAATTCATTGTCAAGAATAATGATGATCCCGCAAATTTACCAGCGACTATCCGCTAACCATTGCGAATCATGATGGCAAACAAAACCGTCATCCTTGGAATTAAACAGCATGATGGCACAAATTCAACAGAAGTAATCAATGGTGAAGAAAATCAAATGACCACAACAACATAGAACAAGCATCAACAATCAGCAACCGTCAAACCTGTACTCTTGGCCATCGCATGAAACCCTGGCTGTGGGTCAAGGGCTCCTGGTTGGCTGTGAAGTCATATCAAGAACTCTGAGGCTCGACTGTTGGGCTGCACATTGTTATGACCCATCCCCATGTTAGCAATATGACTCTAGCTGGTAAAACTGATGCTCAATTAAGCCATTACCGTTGAGTAAGCATTGCTGGTTCTAGATGGTTATAGTCAATTGGTTCTCAATCTATAACCCTCTATAACCAATCATCTTCAACCATCTGCCAGTGACACCTGCAACTCTCCTAGTGAACCTTATTAAGCCTAGTGAAGTGAACCTTCACCCGGGTGTACCTAGGTATCCCATGGTATCCCATGGCCAACCCCCAGGTGCTCATTCCTCGCGTCCTGGCGAAGCGTTTGGCACCGCCGGCTTCAGCCACCAACTTCACCACGTGCTGCCACGAGGGCGTCTCTTCCGGGGTCAGCTCGGTACCTGGACATGCGAAACGGTGCCTTGGTCATGGTGGGGTGGTTGGGTGGTAGAGGATGATGGCCAAGAGATGAGAACTTGGGGATGATGAGGATGATGCTGGTGGTGATGATGATGAGGATGCTGGTGGTGATGAGGATGGCTTGTTATCAGCACTGCGACAATGTTCAATGAAGGTCAGTAGTGGCCGGTCTTCGGCCAAATCGGGTTCATGATGGGTAAGACTCAACTGATAAGTGCCAGGTGTTGGAACCACATACCTTTCAATGTAGCAATTCTTAGCAGACTATGGCCATCACGACAAACATCAGATGGTCAGCCTCGTTGGTAGTTTCAAGCAGCCAATCATCACATGTAGTTGATGGTGGTGCAGTGGTTTCAACTATCTTGAATCATCAAAGGGATGGGAAAGATATGAAAAGTCATGTTTGACAAAAGCAACCAGAAGAGTTTCTTGGCAGAATTTTGGCTTTTTGCTGACCACCATCGTTGCCAAACTGTTGCAACTTTGCGAATCTCTCCAGCTTCCAGGTACTTCGCCCTTTGAGGCTTCGCTGTCGGATCTCCAGCACAGAACCCGAAACAACAGCAGTCAAGAGGAATGTAGTCAAGAAAAGCCTGGGATAAAATCGGATAAACCAATCCTAAATGCGATACAGTTTACACTCGGGGTCCAAAAATTCCCCAACTATTGCCGAAAGGCGAGCTTCTGCAGCATCCATCCGGCCCTGTGTTGTCCCTGGGCTCTCCGTACTCTCTTGGATACTTCGCACCACCTGAGATGAGAAGCACTATGTACTCTTCAGCAGTTTCATGTGGTGAGCTGTTGGATTTGGTAACTATCAGTTTGCCGAAAATATGATATACTATACTGAACTATGATTTGACCACTATCCTTGACTGTTTGTACCAATAGCAACGATTAGTCAACTACTATACTGCTTTCGGTTTGGTGACTATACATTTCCCCAAGTCACGAACAGCTCTTGTACACTGCATGATTGATAGTTCGAAAGGAGACGATCCCCTAAGTGTTTCAAAATCAGGGTCGCACCAGTTTGCACATGTTCTCAATACTTTCGCATTTGGGATTCAAACTCACGAACATGAGGAGCCATGACTGTTTAACGCATGGCATTACACCACATTCATGACACTGGCAGTCGCAGCCTGGCCCGTCCAAACTTGATCACTTTACCATCCTGCAATTTAAGAGCTTTATTCGAACCCGCAGTCATTGATCCAGGAGATAAAATAATACAAAATGCAGATGCTCCATGAATTGCTACTGAACTAAGATACTTGGAAGAGTTCGCCATAGTCCCACACTGTTGCTGTTTGCCATGATAACAACAACCGCGATCTGTAGCAAATGCATATCCCTCCAAGTTGAGAGACAACCACCATGGCACAGCTAGGGGTAGGACGGCCGCACTGGTTTGACAGCCATAGGTTGTGGCCATGTTTGCACAGCGTAACATCTGTCCAAGCATATCTTAGCCAGTGTATACCATGACAACCCGCATGGATGAGACATGAGTCATCATGAGTCGCTGTCAGAATAAGCTTTCACCGCAGGATCTATTGCCTCGCAGGCTTCGTGGAAGTTCTTCATCTGCAAACCTTCCAAGGCCTCCAGGATACTTTCCAAACCTTGGAAGCCGAAGCGAAAGAATCCCTGAGAGGAAAGCATGTTGCTGTTAGCAGAATTCCCAGTACTTCTGGGTGTTCCTCATCTTACTTTCATCACTAGGCAAACCAGCTGAATTCAGGATAACACAACCTGACTTGAGAGGATTCACGCTTCAGGAAAGCACAGCTTTTGGTGGTTGATGTTGGCCATGCACCATCCGTGAGTGGTCGACGGACGCCAATTTTCGTAACTCATAGTCAATCTTATGTCCACCTACCATTCCCCCAGTGGCTAGGTTTCACATCCGCTGAGAAGCGGCAAAATGCCAACTGAAAATCCCGGACCCATATCACCAGACAGGTTCATCTTCCCTAATTAATCAAACGATGAGCCAAATTGATTGTCAGATTCTGTTTGAGGCATCCTATCATAGATATGCAAAGATATGCCCGTAGGTTTGGTGGTTGTGTTTTTTTCTGCTGGCTACCTACTAAAACACAACGACAACAAAGAAGCAAAACAAATCAATGTCAGCAAGAATCATTGGCAAAGAAGAAACAACATCAGCTGTATCGTCAGCGACAACAACCAACAAGCAACAACCAACGATAGCAGCACCCAGCAATGAATGGATCGAGAGGTGACAAACCCCACTTCCCTCGAGAAATTCACCAGCTGAGCGCATATAAGCTAGAAGTCCGAAATCTATGTGGCCATGACCAGCCATCAAAAGCCAGATTCAAAACACCATGCCACAATGTGATATTCATACTGGATGCGAATTGGAAGCCTTTTGTGTTAGGTGTACTTCAGAATAACTACTAGTCTTTCTTTGGAGCCAACAAAGAATCATGGATGGGCATGTTCATGCTCATGTCTTGCTGTTGTGCTTGAGGAGCTGTTTCAAGCGGGTCGCTCTCACAAACGAACTGCGCTTGCGGCGCTTGCATTTGACAATTTGACGAACATAAATAATGATCAAGCATTGGCATCTTGCAGAGCCTGGATGGAATTATTATCACCTATTGTGCTTTGCTTCACTTGCAGACCAAATTTGTGATTTCCTCATCTTCCGAACATTGACAGCAAGAATCTTTATCCAAAGATGAACATGACAGGGTGGCTTTGGTCAAAGTGTCTCCAAGCTTTCACGTGCCCCTGTACTACAGCTTGCAACCTGAAAAACCTGATCAAACAGTGGCATACCTGGGGAATCCTGGAGTTGTTTAACGTTGTTTACACTCATCTGCCTGGTGGTTTCAACCCCTGTAAAAAAACATTAGTCAACCAACCGTTCGTTAATAAGCACTTGGGAAAATAAAACATGTTGAAAACCACCAACCAGCTCATCCATTCAGATTTCCCTCAAAAACTTTGGCTAGCCAACAACGACAAGAAGAACACCAGCACCACTTCCATCAGAACCAACGTCTGAACCTCTGGTATCGCTCTCCAAGCAGCCTCCGGCGGCCTCTACCTTCTCGTAGAGTTGCTTTCTCATCATCACTGCTGCACCTTCTCCTCCAATTAAGCCTCGCGCAAGGGGTGAGCCACAGGTGGGCCTTCAAAAATACAACCTGCACCATCCCATCTACAAACTACGAAATCTGGGGAGGCTGCCCATTGCTTCTTTTTCTCATTTCATTGTTGCAAACACTGTCTCGAGAAGAAACGGTTTCATCCCACCTATTGAGCGAACTGAGTGTTGACAACTTTTTGGTGAGAATCCATACTTTTTGGCTTTATTCGACCTCTTTTTGTTGATGCATACTTTGGTACAATTGTTCCGATTGCATTCAATCATCACTGAAAGTTCAAGGGATGATGACCCGAGATGTGTTCGTTGCAGCTTCTTGCACTAGGCTCGTTGCAGCCGTCAGGAAATCGTTCCACTATGAGGATGCCTCAGTGAGGTCTTCACAAGGTTTGCATTCACGGCTCCATCCGTACTCATACAAATACTCAGGTACTCAAAACCAACAGTATCACCCACTGGTTACAGCTTCGCAAAGTTCAACAACTGCTTGGCAACTGGTTTCTCATCCACCACTGAACTGATCTGGTGCCTTCACTGGGTTCACCACCGCATCCCTTGCCGCGCCGCGTCCTGCATCTTCTGCGTCCTCCAGGAAGCGCTTGAAGCCGCCCGCGCGCACGGCGCCTTCGCCGATGAAATTCACCGCGTCCACGTCGCGGAGGATGGCTTCGGCCGCCGAGGGCAGCAGCACCGCCGGGCCCAGGTCACCCATCCTGGGCCACCACCGAGGGGAGGTCCCGTGGATCCCGGGGCAAGGTGGGGATACCCACCATGGAGGGATTTGATGATAGTTGATGCTTGAAGTTTAATGTTCATAATTGATAACAGCTGATAATATATACATCAACCACTATGAATCCTTATTATCAACCACTGGTCTATCAAAATTTCTCAAACATCATTATCAACCACTAGCCATGATCACCCACCACTCACCATAGCCATGATCACCAACCATTCACCAATATTTCCACAGGTTTCCACATGTTTCCACCACCATAAGTTCCGGCCGCGGCACATGGAGGTGGCCCTGCTGATGGGATCCACCGCGCGCACGCAGAAGCGCACCGCCTCCAGGGACACGCCGTCGGCTTCGGGTGGGTGCAGCAGACCTGGCGCAGGGGATCTCCCAGAGATTCAGCTGGAGATTGGAAGCCAGTGGTGAATGGCTGATGGTTAATGGCTCATGGTTGATAGCTCATGGTTGATAGTTATATAATGGTTGATGGTTGATGGCTGATAGTTGATGGCTGATGGTTGATCTTTGATGGTTGATGGCTGATGGTTAACAGATTGCTGGTGAATTCATAGTGGCTGAGGTTGGTTGACTTCGCTTGATTTGCCATTGTCGATCTGAGCTCTTGAACTGAAACTGCTGGCGATCGTGATGTATTCGCAAGGTCTGTGTCAATGTTTGTTGACGAATCCGCTGCTGAAACCGATTCCAAAGACTAGGCATTCTTCCCCCAGAACTGCGGATGTTTCTCCCTGCAAAATTGATCATGTACATTCATGCTTACGTAATTGAGAGCTAGTCTCATATTACGGCTAATTGTGGAGAATCTGATGATAGATGACGCATTGGCACCACTCCTCTTTCTGTTGTTGTTGTTGTTGCTGTTGTTGTTGTTGTTGTTGTTGCTGCTGTTGTTGTTGTTGCTGTTGTTGTTGTTGTTGTTGTTGTTGCTGTTGTTGTTGTTGTTACCATTCCTTGTTTGAAACGACCAGCATTCAACCACCGTTTCCATTGGTTTCGCCATCATTTTCCATAGCTTTTCCCGACTTTTCTGGGGCACTAAGCACTATCCCAAGCATGTCCTACACCCTGCGCCGGCTGCGCCGGTGGCCTTCGATGGTCCCATCGCCGCTCTTCGGCAGAAACACGGGCAGCGGGTAGCGCCACACGGAGCTCGTGCGTCCAAAGGAGGTCTGATCCTCCTGGTCCGCGTGCAGCTGGGCCGTTTCCTTAGCCGTGCCATGTGGGAAGCGAAGGGAGCACGCGGTTGGGAGCAGCTGGGCATGGAACTGGTATGCAGTTGCGAAAGGTTGCGAAGTGATATCTGCGAATCTTGGTTGAGGGGATTCGTATGACAGACTAAATCTAAGGCTATATCAGGCTGATAGAACCCGTGGGAAGAACCTGGTGGAGTTGTTCAATTTGACTTTTCCATGATCGTTCCCACATATTTTGGTTATTTCTTGGCGCCACTGCCAGGGAGCGGCTATGAATGTATCAATCTGTGGATTTAGATGTCGATCTTGATGGAAATGTTGGCATGAAGGCATGAAGTTAAATAAGATATGAAGTAACATCATGTCCATGTTGGAACCTATTGTGTTTGTCCCTGCACTGCAAAGACTCTACATTGCAACATGAAATTTGGCCATTCCACAATGGTACCTTCTCAGAAACCGGGAATTCACCTTGCTGCTTTCTTCATTCGCAGACCACGCATCATGGGTTGACTCGTCGGGTGGGATTACAGAAACCCAGGTGACTTTGAATGTCCCGTTTTGGAGGGTACTGTATCGTTTTGGGAGGGGTTATAGAATCACAAATGACTATCATATGCATCTTTACGATTCTGTATTTACCAACTGTTAAGTAATGATAACTAGCATTCTACTTAAATATTGAGATAATCATTCTACTATCATATATAGAATGATGGAAATATTACAACTATCATTCTTCTACATTGGGTGTTTCTTAAGCCATAGGGAACCCCAAAGTTATGGTTGGTCTATTACTTGCAAATGCTTAAAGAATATAAGCCAACATCTTGACCAAGATTATTAGGAATACAAGTTTATATAAGCTACTATTGCTTATATTCCTGTTACTATAAGCTACTATAACATGCTTATATTAAGCTACTATTGCTATAGATGCTTAAAACGGGATGATACCTGGGGGTGCCCTCCCCTTTCTGGTCATGGCTCGGGCTTCTCGTCGCCTGGCACAGTCCAAAAGACCTCGAGAGCCGAGCGGTAGAAATCGACAAGGCTGAGATGAAATCCGAGAACTCGGAACTGCTGTTTTCTTCTTAATTTATGTTTTTTTGTAATTGTTGGATATTCTATAGTATATGAGTTGGTATTTCTTAATATGAGTACACTTGATCTTGATACATAGATCGTTGGATTTCATACACTAATGAATAAATATATGTATAGTGAAATCCTCTTCAAAGAACGCATGGTTTGGCATTATGGGACTCATACTTGGCCTATGTTCACCATGTTTTGCCTATGTCTCCTGTTTGGCCCCATAGTAATATGAGCAGAACTTGTGTACAATGTAAACATTGTGATTGTGATGGTTATACATTTACAAGAGATTCTGAGTTACAGTTAAGCTGTACAATGAACCATGACCGTACAAATCACTAACCTCTGTCAACCATCGTCAACCAACAATCAGCCTCATGTCCTCCTCAATCATCAACAAGTCCCATGATCCCACCCCTTGTTAGCCACCCCTTCTGACAAAAAAACCATCATGACGAACTACCGCGACCCATCACCCACAAAAAACCACCAACCCCAACCGCCCAACCAGGCACCACCCCATCTAACCCCATCGAAGTCACCACCCCAAACCCCACCCCTTCCCATGGGTTTCCCATGGTCGGCGCCTCGTAGTCCCACGCTTGCGCACTGCGCTCGTGCTCCGCCCAGCGCAGGGTGAAGGAACCCCCCAGGCCACGCTCCACCAGCACCGCGTGGCTCGGTTGAGGCGGCGCGGGGCGTTGCGGCATGGTCACCTGCGAGGAACACCAGGGGATTGAGATTCAACACATGGGTGCGACACGTGGTGAATGGTTGGTTGATAATGGTTGATTTAGTAAGTCTTGCTAATAATGGTTGTTGATGACGGGAACGATGGTTACTCGTGGCTATCGTGGTTGTTCATAATGGTTTTTAATTTATACTGGTTGATGGAAAATTGTTTAGGATGTAGTAACAAAATGGTTGCCCAGTGAATGATGAATCACCATAGAGTGGATAGTGGTTACTCACCATGGTTAATAATAGTTGATAGTGATCACTAAGGGATCTTCAGACTGGTGGTTGATAGTGGTTGCCGTCTGGTAATCTGACATAGCTGGTTAGATAGTCCCAGCCACTGATGGTTTACCTATTGGGAATGCCAATTTTCCGGCCCGCTGTGTTTGATTGCGAGTGGTGAATGCTTCATGTTGGTCAATAGTGCTGAATAGCTAACGATTGACGATGCCAATAGCTGATGGCTAATAACACATGCATAATATTGGTGAATAGGAATGATTACCAACCAATTGATGACATCTGGGGCACGTTTCATTGTGAAGTGGGTCTATAGTTGTGGTGATTGACAAGCTAGAGTCATTGACTACTGGTGTGGCCCAAAGTCAGTAGGTGCTTGATATGGGTTCGGCAATATGCTTGATTCCTATCTATTTCAAATCAAGATTTGTTAAATACATACAAGAACCAAGCCAAAGTCGAGCTGCCAGTGGTCAGCCCCTTGCACGTACAGGGACGAACCACAAAAAAGTGACTCTCTCAGAGCTCTGATGAGTCATTGACCAATCTGAAACAGAAACCAATCAGCATCCAAACTCGGATGGTGCTGAATGATGTATAATGTAAACACATCCACTATCCATCAGTTTCCGGTGTCTCATCCGAAAAAAAAACAGTTTCAATCTTGTCTCATCTCTACAAATCTCATCCATCCATCCATTCCTCCCACCCATCCCTCCCCTCCCGGGTCCCTCCCCACCTCGACCCCTGGCGATGCCAAGCTCTCCAAGCCCGGCGTGGCGCTGGCCACGCTCGGAGTCATCGACGCCAGGCCCCAGGACGCCGCGCCGTCGCGCGGCGACGGCAGCCCTGCGGCGCCGGGCCCGGCG
>VSDK01019850.1:217589-227654 GCA_009767595.1 Symbiodinium kawagutii | reverse complement strand
CGCCGCGGCCACCGGCACGGCCGCCCTCGCTGTCGGTGACGGCGTGCACCTGGAGCTGAGGAGCTGAGCTGATGGAATTCAAAGAGAGAGAAAAAATGAGAATAGAATAGAAAAAAGAGAATAGAGGATGAAGAATAGAGTAAATCAATGGAGAATAGCTTGAAGAGAATGGAGAGAGCCTCTCAATGGAGAGAAAGAATTGAGAGAATGGCTTGAGAATTGAGAGGGCTCAAAAACGAAGGGGGTGAGCGCTTAATGATGGCGACCTGTGTATGGTTTACATGATGGATAATGTTTTGAAAGATGTTTGAGCCATCATTCCCATGGTGCCATTATCCCGTGCTCATGGAATTCGTATGAATCGAGCACCGGCGGCTGACCTGGAACTTGTAGCGGACCCCAGGCAGCAGTCCGTGCACTTCGTGGCTAAGAAACTTGGTCCTCCTCTTCTTCAGGTGCGACCAAACCGTCTGCCGCTCCTGTGGACCATGGCTGGAGATGGCTGGAGATGGCTGGAGGCACCATGGCATGCTGGGTGTCACCATCCGGGAATAGAAACTTAGGATAACTTGGGCATTTTTGGCAAGTCGTTGGCCAACTTTAAGGCCCAACTTGTCGAAGAAATGGATAGAAATGGTGGTATTTCTAGAGAAGTTCTCAGTACATCGAAAGCAATGCGCACGCCAAGCTGCTACAGCTGCTGTGTCATGTTTATCAACGTTTCTGGATTTGCACGTCAACATGCCTTGTCTCTTGATGTCAAAACATCGAAACACATACCAAAGTGTAACACGAACAAGGACCTATGATGCTACCCTGCATCAGGATCATAGCACGAAAATAGCTTGCATTTTTCAGCTGGTGCACCATCCATCGTGCCAGGTAGTAGGCTGGGCATCCGATCAAGAAAAGTCTCCTGATCTGCATCCTGTTCGATTTCCAGGCCGATGGGCTTGCCTCGCACCACATAGCGAAATGGCACCTGCTGTTGCACGGATGCTTGGTGCGTCCCTTCCCCTTGGGAACCCCTTTGGACCCTCGAAGGTGTGTAGATTCCCCAAGCAGGGTGTGAATATCTGTGAATTCTCAAGAAGAAGAGATTATTTCGCGACTGAGTGTTCTTTGTAACTTCGACATGGATCGTCCTGCAACCCTCTGTCCACCTCTTTGACCTGACTCCAACCGTACCCATGTTGCTTGGATGACATCGGCATGATACCATGCTTCATGCGACCCACGTTCCGCCACCAAAAAAATGGTGATCAGGCACCAACCATCAAGATGGACCACTACCCCATACTACCCCTCTGGTATCCCCTCAACCAGGGCCCATCATCTTCTGCAACTCTGAACCCGACCCCAGAATGGCACCTGTTCGCGTTCCCGCACGGTCATCGGCGGATGAGGAGCTTCCCACAGCAAGCGGATGGACGTGGGGGTCAGGGAGGCAGCCTCTGTCCTCACAGCTGACCCCCAACCAAGCTGCCCAGTTTGCCCGTGGCCATAGGGGCAGATCCAACAGGTCACAATGGGTGAATGATGCCGTGATGATGATTCAAGGGTTCATCATTATCACTCATTGATTAAGCATTAATGATAATGATGATCATGAATACTAGTTCACGGGGCCTTAATGATATGCCCTGGTTGATAAATCGGTGAATAATGGGCTGACAATGGGTTAATGCGGATGGTTAATGGGACACAATGGGACAAGAATCAAAAATAAAACATCAATCCAGATAAAACATCAACCCACCACCAACCATCATCAACCAATCATCAACCCGTCATCAACCAATCATCAACCCGTCATCAATCCATCATCAACCCATCATTACCCTTTTCTTTCTGCTCATCTGCCGCTGAGCGTCATCACTTTGCCGGGCGCTGGGGGCCTCAATTGAAATCGCGCACTGCCACCCACCTGGCGAATGGATTTTCGGGACACGCTACCGCGGCCACCAATGGTTGGCCCTGGTGGGTTGAGGCGGTGGGTGAAATCCTCAGGACACCAATGGCTGAAGCTTTTGGCTGTCCGTAAATTGCTTGAACTGTGTTTTAGGGATGAAACCTTTTCTCGCTTGATTCTAGTGCTTAACACTCAGCATACCCAACAATGGTGGTTTGAAATCTGTGAATTGTAGAAGTTGAGACAACAAGCATCGAAGGTTGCTGCTGCTAGGTTTAATCAATGGTTCCTACGGCACCATAAAAGCGGCTTGTTGAACACCACTGGTTAGCATCTACCTTACATGAACGATGTTTCACTCCTGCCAGGGTTGCATTTCAGCTTGACTAGGTGAAGGAACACCTATCTTATGATTGATCAATGGCTGATGAATGGTTCATAACCGCTGATGAATGATTCGTTTGTCGGTAATAAAATACATGAACAGTGGAAAAAAGAAACAAAAAACATCAAAAAACGACCGCGAAGCCACCAAAAAGGAATCAACTGATCTTAGTCACTCCGTGATTGTGGCGGTCCCTTTGTCGGAGCCCGTGAATGGTGTCCTCAACAGCTTGGACCACCTGGATGATACTGCTGATGTATCCTGGTGTCGGCTTCATTGTGTCTTCGAAATATCAAAAGCAGGCGACATGACGAGGCTATCGTACTTCTTTGGGTTGTACCGTTTCAGTTGGGTCGCTTTGCCAGTGACAATTGGCTATACCTTTGTTCGGGTGTGAACCAATACCACCGCGTGATGGAGAACCTTCCTCTTCCACTAAACATCACTAATTACTTGCAAAACCATCTCGAGTCATTTGCCAGAACGTGAATATCCACTGTCTTTTATAGATAGTACCTCACTGTCAAGCTGTGTTATTGGCAACCTATTGACCTGTTGTTTCCGCAATGAATGATAATGGTGCCCCAACTACCAGGTAGTATGCAGAATGCCCCCTCAACACTAAACCACCAGCTGATCGCTCTGAACCCAAGGGTTGCCCTCAATCAACATTCATTCCCAACCTCTTTTCCGATTCCAGATTTTGTTTGCCAATGTTCTCACAACACCTCCATGCCCTTCATGCAAACCCACCCGTTGTGGGTCACAACTTCCCTCCAAGTGCGATCTTCAACGGTAGAATACGTTAGAATCTCAACACATTCTGCAGACCTCGCAGCATCCCAGCACCGCATCCATCCACTCCAACCGACTCCAACCTGTTTGCCAATGGCCATGGCATCGGGCGACGAAAAAATACGCAAATCAGCTGCGCCAAGATCCAGGTGGCTCACACCAGGCCAAACTTGCAGCCGCACCACGCCTGCGCACAGAGATGCCCCAGCTGGACCTGGAGTGTGTACCTGGGGAAACTCTGTGTAAAGTATGGGGAATAAGGATGTGCATTGTTTATATATATATATATAAAGATTCACAAGCTTCCGTCATCTTTTTTCGCTCTGCAGGATCAATGTGATCAATTTAAAACGAAATTCATGCAAGAAACAAAAGGACGTCCCCCATCTAAAAGCCAAAAAAGAGCAGGGTTTCCCGTTTACCCTTAATACCCCTGGAGTGTCCGGCCAAACCCAAGACAACACCAGCTCAAGGTATTTAGGCCTCCTAGATGCCCGGCCAAACCCAAGGCAACTAGGTTCTACCTATCCGCACTTCAGGTGCAAAAACGCTCTTTTTGGCTTTGCTTTCCAAGGGGGGGAAACGACAGTTAAAATGGGGGGGCCTTAAGCCAAAAACTGCATGGAAAAAGTGACTGACCAGCTGGTTCATCTTTATCCACGATGGCGTGGGTGCAAAGATTCACAAGCTTCCGTCATCTTTTTTCGCTCTGCAGGATCAATGTGATCAATTTAAAACGAAATTCATGCAAGAAACAAAAGGACGTCCCCCATCTAAAAGCCAAAAAAGAGCAGGGTTTCCCGTTTACCCTTAATACCCCTGGAGTGTCCGGCCAAACCCAAGACAACACCAGCTCAAGGTATTTAGGCCTCCTAGATGCCCGGCCAAACCCAAGGCAACTAGGTTCTACCTATCCGCACTTCAGGTGCAAAAACGCTCTTTTTGGCTTTGCTTTCCGCGCTCCCCTGTTCTTCGCCCGAGGCGAGGGCTCAAGTTTTGGAAGGGGCTTGGTGAGACTTTTCATGTATTGTGCCAACATGGTTTTCGAAAAATTGCTCCACGGTAAACGAAGTTCGGCGAGTACTGCTAACCCCTCATTGACGTACACACGTGCTGTGCGTGCGCTTTGCCATCGTCCCAAGAGGAGGAGTTTATCAAATTTACCTTCTTTCCTGAAAACTTCTGTGGCTCCGCCACGTCTTAAAGAATAGGGTCTAAAATCCCATTCCGAGAAACCAAGTGAAGTCAAGTAAGACGCAAATGTCTTCCGCCATTTATGAGATGGTCCAGCTAAAAAAGCATGGGCAGACTTGGTCTGAACCCATTGATGCAAACGCCGGCAAACATCTTCGCAGTAAATGGTGACCGATTCTGCCGCCCCTTGGCGTTTGCCACTTTTGGTCAAACCCAAGCTAATGACAGCAGGCCCTTTGGGCGAGGATACGGCAATATGCTTCGTTTGTAAAGACAGCAATTCTCCAGTACGCAGGAGACCGAAAAAAGCTACCAAAATAGTCAAAGTCATATGGTGATCCTCGTTAAACATGCTGTACCCACATAAACATTGCATCACCTCAATTGGAAACGGAGGAGCTCTATTTGGCACCTCTTGGGTACTCCAAGTCTTCAGGAGTCGCCAACTTTCCTGCAAATGCCCTTTGACCTGCGGTTGAGCATCTTGCAGAGCCGCTAATATGTTTGAAGCATGAGTCCGTCCCAGGCCTTCGGCCCAAAGATGCTCCAAATAATCAGCTACAACATGGTCCAAATCTTGGCGACGCTGAGGCAAAACTAAATGATGTGCTTTGAGGTATTCAAAAAATTGGTCTAATGCTTGCTTGTATCTTGTTTTTGTGATAGGCTGTACAGTGAGTTCCCTTAAAGTTCCAAGCTCTCTCCGCTGTTTTGCACGCGATTCTTGAGTTGCGCCTTCTAACACCCTTTTAGGCATGGCGCCATTTTCTCTTCTGCGGCCGTCTGCTTGGACGGTCCGCAGGGTTGTCCTTTGTGTGGACATATGCCCACACCACATGGGTGTCGGTGGCAAGAATCAGTGCATTCATACGGAGTAAAGTGCGTTTGAGCTTACGGGAACTTGACCTACCACGACTTAAAGAATGCAAGCATACAAGACTATCAAGCAAATGTACAAATTTGCTCTGTAGGACCTCTTGTTTTTCTATACGCCACCGCAGCGCTCTTAGCGCGGCGCGCATTTCTAGTACATTGATGTGTTCATCACGTGACTGCCATTGCCAACCTGCAACAGTTCGCCATTTCCAGAGACGAGCAGGCACCGATGCTTTTAAACGGTGATATCGGATGACATCCTCAGAAGATGCCTGCAACAGCAAGTCATCACCTTTGATTCCTCCAAGAGAAACCAATTTGCGTACCAGCAATAGTTCATTGGAAGGCACGGTCGCTTTGCGAGGTGGCCTCATAAACGGACGCTGAAGGAATGTTTGAAAATCCTTAGCTGAACCTGGAGCTGTTCGCCCTACAATGTCCTGCACAGACAAAGGTGGGTTTAACCCGAGCACTTCGCCAAGGTGAGCAAGCAGGCATGCGACCGTGGTGACATTCCAAGAATTGCCGATTAAAGTGAGGCGGCAATCTGTATGCGCTTGAGTTCCTTGAGCGCTTTTCACCATACATTGGGTGGTAAACCCCTTTGGGAATCCCATGGCTACTTCTCTCTCCTCGCAGGAGAGCAGGCGCCGTTCCCCGGCATTGTTGAACACACAATGTACACTTTGGTATTGATATGGAGGAAAACGAAACGAGTCTTTCTCCCACATAAGTCGGTCTGAGGCATCGCATTGAGCTAAGCCAGCCGGTTTGTACCCTGGAGAAGTTCGCGGACGCGACGTGGTAAATGTGGGAAAAGGGCCAGGTGACTGTTTGTGCCAACCTGGCTGTAGGTAGTCCTCCATCACTATGGTGGCTGACAACGTGACCTTTGTACGTCCAGATTCCAAAATGCTAACTGCTACATCTTCTTTGGGCAAAAGCTCCCAGTCGAACCAATACAATCTGGGACGACGAGCAATTGAAACATCTGAGGAATCTATGTACACCGGTGGGCTCCCATAATCATCAGACATAATCTTTTCATCATGAGAATCCATGCTTGCGACTGACTCCATGAGGACACGTACTTGTGCCCATGGAAAATGTTTTTGAAACAATTCACGGATGCGTCGCACGTGCCAGTACAAAGAACTTCGGGCATCTCGCAGCACCCCTTTCTTGGCTGCGTTCAAGCCGCTTACACCCTGGCACGGTGGCCCGGCGCCAATGGCAACCAAAGCTACCTGAGAATAAGCCAATGACCAGTTTTTGACCATATCCTCCGATACATCCGCAACATCTGTGACAAAAACGCTGTTGGGAAACCGTGCTTCAACAACACGGGAGGCTTCAGCATTCTTTTCAATACTGATGTGGCCACTTACGTTCCAACCCAGAACGTCAACTGCAGTTCGGAGACCACTAATCCCATCAAAGATACCCACTGTGAGTACTTGAGGGATATCTGCTGGTTCCACTACATCGCCACGAATGCTACATTGAGCCGCGATGGATCCTTGAACGGTGAGCCCTTGCGACACGGTGACTCCTCCTCCGGAGCTTGATGCGTCACTAGCTGTAACCACCTTTGAGAGTTTGCAGCGCATATCAATCAAAGCCAAAGGAACTAAGGCCAGCATTCGAGCCAACTCAGTGCAGACCTCTACAGGCAAAGGTAGTTTCACTACCGGGGGAAAGCCTTCAAAAGAGTTGATAAATTTCCACAGATGGTTCAAGCCACCTAGAAGCGGTCTGCGGAAAAGAGCGAAATACACTAGGCCTCCGCCCACTATCTGCGCCTGTTTCTGGCTGCAAACTCCCGCTTGCAACACCAATTTTGTCAGGTGCAAATATTTCAAAACTTTTTCAGGCTTCGGGTATATGATGCCTTTGGGTCCATCCACTATAGCCCCCTGAACCTCAGCTTTAGGTTGACAGGCAACTCCTTTCTTGGGGTGCCTTGGCACTCCCACTTCCCTGTACACTTCCCTGAGGCTTTGCACCAGGGGTGATACCTGTCCTTGGATGAGATCCGCATGTTTTTTGGACACACGCCTCAACTCATCGAAGTTATCCAGGTATACACGAAACAGTGGGTTTGCACTGGAGTAACTGCGGTCTTTACGCAACTCCCCTTCGCCACCAAGCCCAACTTTGACTAATGCTCTTTTAGCAAGAGCCCTGTGGATATGTTGAGCCAGTGCCACACTGTTTTTAAATCCCATAGGTAACACAGCACTACAAGGATACCAGACCCCGGGCCTTTGGCCACAGAGCTTGGTGGGAAGTGGTTTGTTGAAAGCCATGAACCTGTGCCATTCCTTTGGAATGCGAAAGATGTAAAAGAAACAACGAACATCTTCGCTAGAGATCACCAGCGTGTCATCCACTAACAGCTCTAACGGCGATACTCCAGACCAGGTCGGCAATGTGGCTATGTCACTGTCCAACGTGCGAACCAACTGGTTCACAGGAATCAAATTCATTATGATTCTCATGACTTCTATTCCGGCAGGAGTAAATTCATGTTTGGATACTCCAAACAACCCGTTCAACACAGGCTTGTTCTGCACCCTGTACAGGTCGTCTTCGTGGACTATGTCAAACACACCTAACCGAATTAAGTTCTCGCAGAGTGGTTCCCAGGCAGAGCCTTCGACCATAACACGGGGCGGTCTAACATAGGTTTGGTCAGCAGGGTCAAGGAGGAAACTTTCAAAGTTAAGGACGTAGTTTCTTGAGCCTTTGTCAACGACATCAGCTAACGGGACACCTCCGACCTCCTTTGGAAGTGCACTTTCCACGTTTGCCCAACTGATGCGCTGCGCTGTGAGTACTTCGTCCCCTTTGTAATCTACCCCTTTGACCTGGAAAAACGTTTCCCATGAGACCTCTTCCCCAATCTCCTGCCACTCCATTACACGAACACAGTGACCCAACATCTGTGCCAAAATGGCATGTTGAAAATCGTTCACCGGCTTGGAGCTATCCAAACCTTCACCATTTAAAGAATTCAAACCAACAACAACACATCTCAGCATCTTTACACTCACCATGGACGCTTCTGGAAAAATGCCGGCTAAACACGGAAGGGATGAGGGTAAAGGAAAAACTTTACCCGTGGGCTGGACCCTGCAAAGCTCATCGCAAAAAGTTGTCATCCGTTCCTCAAGCCAGCAAAAAATATCTTCCACACGAAACTGATTCGCACTCACTCGGCTTTTTTCAGCAACCTCTTGGCCCAAGCCTAAGATGTCCTGAGTTTCCGCCTCAGCTGGAAGATTAGGTGAAACATGTTGGGATGAAGTCTGAGTGGCAGCTCTTCCTTCAACCGCGAGTGAAACTGGTGGCGCGTTGACCACCGTGCCCAGCCTTTGTTCAGCCCCCTCAGCCGCAGGAGTATCCACTCCAGCTCCCTTTGCAGGAGTCATCCAGTCTGCTGTGATTCTCATTGCGCCATCCTCTTTTGAACTGATCCGCCTTCGCTTTCCGGAGCGTTCACACTTTGCTCCCTCTTGGTTTTCCTCACTCCATTGCACAGGAGCACTTCCAGAGCCCTTTGCTCTACTCTCCTCTTCTCTTCCCTTGAGTGCCCCACTCATCGCTCCAGGCTTCAGGAGCTCTTCTTGCCTTCTCCTTTGTTCCCTCCTTTGTTCCTGTCTTTCTCTCGGCCCTTGTCTTTGTCCTTTGCTTTTCCTTTCCCCCCTCCTTTGCCCTTTTCGCCTCCCGAACCGGAGGCATAGGAAACTCCCTTTGACTTCCAATCCTCCTTTGCTTCCCGGATGGCCTGCTGCACCTCTGGCCGTGTGGAGAAGCTGGGATCCATGGCCTGGATCAGCTCCACTTTGCTGGCAGTGTGCCAGGGTTGGCCCCCCAGCGCCAGCTCTAGCGCTTTTAAGCGCTGTGACGCGCAATCCACTGCCTCTGCGCATCGGCCCAGCAGCAAATAGTCGATGATGGTGGAAAGAGTCACCACCTCTCGACTCATGGCCTGGCTGGCCTTCGGTAGGAGGAACAGTCTGGAGTACTGCAGGGCGATAGGTGGGATTGATTTTTCCTCTAGGGACCATGGGGTCCCCGAGGATTGGTTCACGAACTCTTTCATTGCTCCGATTGACTGGAGCGTCAAGAGTCCCGGTGCCATAGCCGAGATGCGTTGCACCTTTGACTTGTCCTCGAGGAGATCCTCGCGTGCATCCCCGGAGCTGCTCTCGCTCGAGCTGCTGCTCGCTCCTGATGAAGAGGTCTCTCGGCTCTTCCTCAACCTCTTCTTGGTGCGGTGCTTCAAGGTGCTGCGATGTTTTGGATTTGGATCGAGTCCTGTACCTTCGTACAGAACAGTGAGCTCCTTCTTTGCCACTGTTCTGCCACCAAGCTTCTTCTTGACAGCCTTCTCTCCTTTTGCTTTGGCCTCTTTCTTTTTCTTCTTTTTCTTTTTCTTCTTCTCCGATGAAGATGATTCGGCGTCCCTCTTTCGCACTGGAGCCTCTGCATCTCCTTGAAGGCTCCTCAGCCTGGCTAACTCGTCGCTCACCTGGAGGTTTTCCTCCCATGTCCTGGGTGCTCCAGGATCCATCTTCCGGATCACTCGAGTGTGGACCAGGTCTGGATTTGTTCTCATCTGGTCGCAATCCTCTCTGCACAGGTGCAACCTCAGCACCGCTGGAGTGTGGGCACTCCCATACTTCACGAGGTTTTCGCATTTGCTTCCCGTGAGCTCTATCCATAGCTCCTTGCTGCCTCCTTCTACTATCACTTTTTGGACTTTTCCTGCTAGTTGAGCTCGTTCACCTCCGTAGTTCCCTTCGTCGGTTTCCACCCAGTCCCCCGGCTTGAAGGCTCCCAAGTCGACCTTGTCCGCTTCAACCTTCAAGAAGCTGTTGAACCGGTCTTCCACACT
>VSDK01019850.1:172458-217481 GCA_009767595.1 Symbiodinium kawagutii | reverse complement strand
TGGTCGGTGCATCAACGGCGGTCCGCTTGGTAACCTTGCAACCGCAGTTCTTTACGGCTAGGGTCAGTCCCGTGTCTTTGAATGTCCCAATTTCTTTCACGGGCTTTCCTCCCGTGCGACTTTGGCCCCCAACCTCTGCCTTTCCAAGCTCCCTTGTATTGTCCTGGAGCTGTAAACCTCCCTGGCGGTCTCTCTGGAGGCGCTCTCCTCTGGAGTCTCTCACTTGGACTCCGAAAGGGTCTCGAGGCTGATGGCCCCACTGGAGTTCTTCCACTCCTGCCTCGATAGGATCGACTCCGGTCTCTGGAGTCTGATCGCCGGGGTCTCGGCGGTGGAGGATGGTCTGGAGTTCGAGGTGACTCCACTCCTCTCTCACTGCTTTGCTCTTCTTCGCTGGCGCTTTCACGACGGTAATCAGCCTCTTCTTCACCGTCACGAGGATGGCTGTACTCCCTCACTGGAGCAGGGGTGACCAAGGGTGTCACACTTCGCAGCTTTCTGGATGACCTCTTGTCTTCTGAGGTTTCTTTGGACTTCTTGCTCTTCTTTTCAGACCTGGATTTGCGGCTCTTATCGGCTTTCTTTTCTTTCTTTCTGGCTTTTTTCTCTTTGGGCTCTCTGGGCTCTGGAGTTTTGAGGCGAGGAAACTCCTTCTTCTCTTCTGTCTTTGCGGCGGCTGGCTGCTCTGGAGTTTTCTTTACTCCCGTTGATGGCTGGGCTGGCTCTTCTTCCTCCTTGTTCTCAGGAGCTGTAGCTGCTCCGGTTTTTCCTGGATCACCACCCTCTGCCAAAGGTGGGTCAGGATATCGCTCCTTCAGATCCAGGAGCTCTCCGTAGAACACACGGAGACGGCCAAGGGATGCCTGGAAGAATGCGGGGCTCTTGCTGGAGTTGATCAGCTCCCGCACCCGCTGCCAGGTCCGAACCAACGAAGCCTGGACCTCTTCTTCAGAGGCCAGGCTCATCAATCCCTTAAGCCAAAAACTGCATGGAAAAAGTGACTGACCAGCTGGTTCATCTTTATCCACGATGGCGTGGGTGCATATACATTTATTTAGATTTCATTCAGATCCTTGAAAGCAATCTATAAACTTAAGCAGTTATTCATAGGCTAGAGACAAAGAGATGAAGAAGGAGAAAACGCAAACAAAGTTCTGCCTAGAGCGGAACAGGACAAACCCAAAATTCTTGGAGTCACTGAGGGCTGATTGGTGAGCCATCCTGGCTCCTTTGGAAGAAAGAGGATGAAAGAAAGTCGCTTGACACACGCGACTGCATGGGGCTCTCTCTAAAAGCCGGTGCACGCGTCAACCACCCCAAAAGCATGTTTGGTAGGGAAACCAGCACAGGGTGACGTATCTTTTTGGGGAAGATCATTGCAGACTCCAAAGTGATGTGACTTGCCACAAAATTGGGGCCCCCATCTCTGTCAGATTTGTAGGTATTTTGAGGTGGTGCGATCGATCGAACACCTGAGACAGAATTCTACTGCTCGATGGCTCCCACAGTCAAAAATCCAGCAATAGAACTAATATGTTACTCCCATATCACTTCCCATCCTATCGTCGCTATACCAACACCATCCCATCCACACGGGTGACCCACCAAGGATGCAATCCATCGCCCCTTTGGAAACCGCTTCGATTCACAGGTCGAGCTCCACGGCTCCGCCATGCTCCGCCATGCGGAGCGCCTTCTCCGTTGCGATTCAACGAGAACTTGGGCCCAGTCATCTCCGTGACGGTCTGGCGTCCCAGCATCCAGCTGCCCCCTCCACCTGGCGCCCGACAAAGGTTGGGGTGGTGCACTGCATGGTGGCCCACGACGGGTCAATGATGGGCTAAGAGTGAGGCAATGATAGGCCAATAGTTGGTTAATGATGGGCTAGTGATGGGTCAATGATGGCTTAATAGTAGGTGAATGATTGTGAATCATGGGTTAATGATGAATTGACGATGGATTAATGGTTGGTTCATGATAGGTGAATGATGGCTACTGATGGTTGGCGATGATCAAGCATGATGGTGTTGTGTACTTAATTATGATGAATTCTGGGTGAGCGATCAGGGTTGCTAAGTCCTACCACGGTGTATTGCAGAGATTCCATGTTCAATCTTGCTGGCCGTGTACTAGCATAGTGGTAGCCGGAGTTGGTTGAGTTGACCGTTCTGTGATTCTAAGATCTTCGTCAACTCAATGGGAGATCCCGTAGTCAATAAACCACCCCCAATCTAACCCTGGATAGCTGCTGATCTACCTTCAAAATCCGGCAAATATGATGGGCAATACATGGATCTCCCATCAGCTTTTCAACAGCCAGATCTCACATCTTCGAAAAAAACTGCTCCCTAAGTTTCCACCAGTCGACTGTGCCCTGTGGATTTCTCCCCTGGCCCCCAGGGCCTGAGGTCCAGTACATGTTGGACGGCACCAGCGCGATGAAGGAATGCTCCCGCAGCTGCGCTTGCATCTCCCGCGGCACGCGATAGCGGACTATCATGGTCTCGCCAATGCTTGCGGACATGCGATCCTCGTGATCTGGGGAAGCACTGAAGCAAACGAGTCCAAGAGATTCTGAAGCTGACGTTGATGGCTAGGTGATGGCTAGTTGGTGGCTAGTTGATCGCTGGTTGATCACTGGTTGATGGCTAGTTGATGGCTAGTTGATGGCTGGTTGATGGCTAGTTGATGGCTAGTTGATGGCTGGTTGATGGCTGGTTGATGGCTAGTTGATGGCTGGTTGATGGCTGGTTGGTGGCTGGTTGATGGCTAGTTGATGGCTAGTTGGTGGCTGGTTGATGGCTAGTTGATGGCTGGTTGATGGCTAGTTGATGGCTAGTTGACTGCTAGTTGGTGGCTGGTTGATGGCTAGTGGATGGCTAGTTGGTGGCTGGTTGATGGCTAGTTGATGGCTAGTTGGTGGCTGGTTGATGGCTAGTTGATGGCTAGTTGATGGCGGGTTGGTGGCTAGTTGGTGGCTGGTTGATGGTGGGTTGATGGTGGGTTGATGCTTGGGATTCTGAGATTCTAGTTGATCGCTGGTTGCCATATCCCAAAAGATTGTGCTGGTCGATTAGAGCCTTTTCTAGAGGATTTACCTACGCACGACCTTGCGATTTCCAGTGGACAGGTGACCAAAGGATCACTTACTTTTACAAGCCATCCAGACCAGCTGCTTGACTCGCCACTGAGAACTCCAAGCCCCAAGCCGATGATTTTGCAGCGGCTCCCGATTTTTTAGTCTTGCTCAACCCCCAAACCCCAAAGCCGATGATTTTGCAGCGGCTCGGTATTTTCTAGTCTTGCTCCCAAGTGTCTTCTCAATGTAGTACGCAGATGTACGCAGCACATGTTTCCAACCACCACAGAGTTTAGCCCCCAGACAATTCAACCCATCTTCAACGTACCCATCTTCAACAAGTTCGTCCAGTTCTTCGAATATTTCCGAGAAAATTAAACTAAAGAAGCGCCACGGGCAAACCTCCATGCCCTGAATGGAGACACTGTCCGAACTTCCATCCCAACCAGTCCCAACCAGTCCCGGCCCTCCAAGGTTCCAGTGCCAAAACATCGCTGAACGCAGTGTTGCTGGTGAGCTCTGAGCGAATAGCGCCCAGGGTCACTGAGAAGTACTTGGCCTTGAAGGCAGCGTAAGCCGCCTCCACCTGTGCTCCAAAAGGATGGTCATAACTGTGCAATACAATCACTCTGATGGTGCAACTTAATCACTCTGATAGAAATTGACTTCTCAGTTGAGCTGCGCCTTGCCTGTGCCTGAGTTGAGTCAGCTGAGTGTTAGACATGATCCTCACCTTCCCCCAGGGATCCCCGCCTCACCCTCCGTCAGTGGCGGATGGCATTTCAACGACGGAAGCCGGGGCTTGGCCAAGCCACCCTTGGTCAACCCCAACGAGGGTCCCAAGGAGTTCTCCAAATTGTCACCTATGGCAGCGCGGTGGATCCCCGGCAAGGCTTTCACGTTGGTGGAAGTGAGCCATGACCCAGGATCCAACGAAATCCAACGGTGGGTTGGCTTTGGTGCTGCCTGACTCAGCTTCACCACTGATCCAAGCTGGAGATTCATGAGGTTCCAAATGATTCATGGTGGCTGTGGGAGGGTGGCCATCTGCCATCCCTATGTTCCTTTCGAAGCTGGTGCGCGGCCTGTGCACAAAAGAGCACTCTCTAGGTGCCCAAGTTGGTGACTCCACGCACTGAACCAGGGCTAATTAAGTGTCAATCACTAATGAACGAATTGTCGCAGTTTTTGATCATCAATAAGTCATCCCTAACGGTCTATAATCTAATGCCATTGTACTGATTCCGGACGCTAAACTATGGTTGGCAATTATATCATGGTTGAGTTGCCGCCAAGATGCCCACATTGTTCGTCACTCCACAAACTTGCCGAAAGGTCTGTAGATTCCTCGCTGATGGTCCCAGCTGTTTTGAAGCGCACTGCTGCTTGATTGGTACTGTAACCATTTTTTCATTGGACAGCTTTTAACCAGATTGTCAACCAGCTCATGAACTACTACCAACCACTACCAACGAGCACACCACATTGCCCAAATTCAGCCATGGTCAACGAGCTTGTCATCAACCGCAAGTGGTGGAGTGTCAGCAGCGTGCTGTGCTACCCCAGGCATGGTTCGTTTTCCAGGGTCAATCTCTGTTAGGATGTTCACAACACCCTTGTTTTGTGGTTGGCTGGTATCAAAGCACACAAATCTCTACCCATATGCGAAAAGCTCATCATCTTTGAAACCTGGGCGCTTTCAGCTGGGTGGTTCACGTTCACTTGCAACTTTGAATCAGATCCTGTTGAGCAGGGACTCTTCTTTCGGTTTGTTGGATGCTGACTGATAATTAGAGATAGCAATTGTATACATATAGCAAAACAATACCGCCAACCACTACTGCCACCAACAGCAACAAGGACCCCATGCATGTTGCGGTTGACTGGAAACTCTGCTCATGACAAACGGCTGCAATTTCACCTGCTGGTAAGCTTGATAGCATTATGCCTGGCGTTGGTTTTACCAAAAATTTCGTGAAAATCCAGCCCACCGTCATCATCCTCAAGATACATGCACGCAAACTTTGAAATAAACATTTCAACTAATAGATGCATACATACCCACATACGTATGTACACATGTGTATATCCATATTGTCACCGTCAACCTCATTTGTGATGCCTTTTGCCATTATCCAATCACGACACTTGCTAGATATGCAGAGCAAGAACATGCAAATCATATGCTCTTGCAGCAATATCTCAAGATTGACCTCTAAGCAAAAGTGGACAACGAACAAGATTAAGTATACTGCTGTACTACAGTTTCGGTCGTTGATTTCACAGCAGGATTATCAGGATTCATCAATCAATTGTAGTCCAACTAGGTGGATTATAATCCTACTCATCGATGGCTCATCCCGGCCAAAAAAACTATTGTTTGCCATTGTTGGCCATCATTGTTGGCCATCATTCGCCAGAATTCACTAGTTTCAATTTGATGGGCATTTGCCATGTGATTATTGATGGTCTATAACTGTAATCAAGCATTACTGGCCACTGTCAACTCGTCAAATTTGCTTCACCGTTCTTGACGGTCATTGACCGGCCCATTGACCGTCAACTCATCGTTCATTGACCCCCAGCAATCTCATCATCTCTACCAGCTATTGATCGCTACCAGCTATTGAGCTATCACTACGAACCAGCTATTCACCTCATCAGCGAGCTGTTGACCAGTTGACCACTCAAAACACCGGCCCTTGAACCATGGCCAAGCACCAGCCCTTGAAGCATCCATGGCATGGCCAAGCACCAGCCCAGCCGCAGCCCAGCTTCAAATCGCCGTCCAACACGGGACTCTGTAGGCGCTTAGCGACGTCCTCCATCTTTCCGCCCACCTACGGAGGCGCAGCGGGTTCCACCCTGCAGCGAAGCAGGGCTAAGCATCGGCGCTGCCACTCCCTGGTGACGGTGACTCAAGCCTTACCGGGCCTTACCTCAACCCATGTCCCACCTCACACGCCAACCATGCGCGCAAGGCGAACTCATGCAAGGTGAAGTCACCACCGTGCTGTACGAGGTGCTGGTAGGTGATGGCATCACCTAGCGTGCTGCGCTGGGATCACCAGAAACATGGGTTGGATGGGTTAATCAATAGTCCACTCATGGTGAACGAACGGCCAATACATGGTGAAGCAATGGTCATTTCATGATTGATCAACGGTTAATTCACGGATGTTCACATGGTTAACTACTCATGATGATTATTGATAAGAGTGGTTAATAGTAGTTAAAGTCACTGATGGCTATGGGTCACTATCCAGAAGCCATTGGTAAAAGTTAACATGCCAATCGCTCGGTTAGTTTGGTCATTTATCGGATGTGAACATCAAAGGGTATGCGGCGTATAAGCTTTTGACCCACATCCATTTGTGCATATGCATGTATGCGGCATATGTGCGTACGTTTATGGGCATACATCTGTTTTTACGGATCAGCCAGCTGATTATTTTCACCTGAAGATCAATCTCAGCTATCTTCACCCCATCTGAAAAGCGATTCTAACAAACCCCTCATGCATACGATTGGCCATGTCTTCCATGACGAGACTTTGCAAGGTCTAAAGTCTAAGGTGCCACAAGTTCAACGGGCACAGTACCATCAACCACTGATGACCATTAGCAATCAACCAGCTAGGTGAAAGGTTAAGGAATGGCATGTAAGAACACCGATGGCGGCTGACTACCCAGGGCCTGTCGGTGAGAGGTTGGCGAAAATGGACCAAGCATCCTGCGACACGCTGGTGGCTGCCGGATTTCCAGAATGGCTACGAGAATGTTTGGTGGCTCACACACACATGTATTCTATACATAATATACATTCACATGTACTATATAATGCATCTTATACATATATACATAAATGCATTCGCATTCACATGTTTACATACCTATTGATACATACATTTACATATATAGATATACATATATATATATGTATATATTATGTTTACATAGTTTACTGTAATTGATATATATATATATATATATACATATATACATACATTCGCAACAAAAGTCAAATATACAAATATAATGGTCGTTCGCTGTGATCCATGTGGTCATGATTCAGGCTTTGATCCATGCCCTTGGGCTCCTCGTAAGAGATGTCCAGATTGGCAGCTAAAGCCACAAAGCGAGCCTTAGGAACGGCAACCTCGACGCAACCTAATTATGGAAACGCCACAGGCAGGTGGACGAAATGGCTACAGCTGCCAAGTGGTTGTACATATCTCCTGTTGAAAAGATATCGAAGCAGCAACAAGCACTTGTGTCAATAGTTTTGAGTCCGAATGATTCATGTACTTTGGTACGGTCTGCGCTTCTTGTATACTCCCCTGTTTGGACCGGTGAATCCTTCTGACTGCAATCCCTATCTATTCATCAACCAGCGATCATGATGATGTTTGCCTTTTCTCATCCTCGCGTATCTTCGCACGCTCAACCTGGCCGGATGTCATTGTGAAATAGCCGATCACCAATGGTATGACGGTTACATGCTCCTTCAGGATATAGCTATGACTAGCCCCACCACTATTCCACCCACTCTGGTCCAAAAGCCGACCGATGCTGGTATGCTGATGGCGATTTTGAAAGGCATTTTATCAGCTTCCCTCGTTGAACATTTCTATCCTGACACCAGCTTCGTTTGTTGAAAACATCTCAACATCTTTCTTGGTTCAATCTGCGCGCTGCCTATGTGAGAAGATCCCTTGATCTTCGCGAATTGGTTTCATAGCATGGCTTGGCAGGAATTCTGCCCACACCTCTCGCTTTAAACTTCTTTTGATTGCTATGCCAATCCATCTTCACCGATGTCCAACGCCCCTTGCCATGGGTAAGATGGTCCTGGGTCAAGAATCCTAAACCTGCGCTTCTCGAAAACCATCCTTTGGGATGTTCACTGCTGAATCTGAGTGTTTGACTGACCCCCATGATCGACCTTTTTTGTTGATTCATATTAATTTCTTGGTATTGAAGGGATTTTTTTTCCCCTTGGCCTATTGACCCATTCTTTGCTGCTTGTTCTCCCCCGTTTGGTCACCTCCAGCAGCTGCACCATGGCATCCACATCACCCGTTGAGCCATGGCCGCAGATCGCCGAGACACCACGGTGATCAAGTCCTCCGTGCCAACGCCCACACTCTGCCAGGCAGCTTTCCAACCTCCGTACCTACCGGCCAAGCTGCACGGCCATGGCTTAAGATGCCAACATATGCCAACGTTATCAATGAGAGATCCATGAGGTCCATAGGAGATCCATAGGAGATCCATAGGAGATCCATAGGAGATCCATGAGATCCATAGATCTAGGTAAACTCCCATGAATCATGATGAAATACACCATGGCTTGCCTTATGATGCTAGATGGGCCCGTGGGCGGGGAGATTACACTGTACACAATTGAAGCTCCGTGGGAGATCCATCACAATAAATGGGAAATCCCAATGAAGTTATAGAAACCCCCAGGAACCATGATAAAATACTACGCCGGGCTTTGACCTCACTTTGAGGGCGAGAACCGGCTTTCTGGATGGTTTTGCTGTTCACGGTGGTTTTCAACATCTATCTTAGTTTGAAGAGGGGCAACCATCAGAACATATACCGTTACAAACTATCATTAATGGAAACTGTGTATTACGATCAATCACAAACTACCGCATATCCCCATGCAAACTATCATTGCCATCGCATAGAAGCATATAACATATTTGACGTGATGGGCTATGATGATTGATGGGCACATATCCATACATATCCTATAGAATTAAAAATGGTTGTACTACGGTTGATGGCTGTTGATGGCTCTTCCTCCCGTAGCATTCACCAGCATAACTCATGATCGGTATGGGGATGACTGTGAACAATCACTAGCCATGATTTTTCTCGAACCATTATTAGTCGCCATGAATAGTGACTATGCTTGGTGGTGTTATTCACTATTAATCAGCCTCTTGGCCCAAAGGATAGGAACCCCCGACGCTTCCCAGATAGTGGGCTGGAACTCAACCGACGGTTGGGGGAGTGCATTTCGTGCTATGGCTGTGCTGGGCACGACATCGGTGCTGGAGGTCGTGTCTAAAGGATTGAATCGATGCGGAGTTGAGATCCTTGGCGAAGCTGTAACGTTGCATGCTGACCCGAAATGGATTGATACATTGATTGTTGGTGACGTCATCACACTACACAATCCTACACTGCGTCTTCAGGAGGAGGAGATGCATGTGTACGTGAATGAAAGTTCAGGTGGACAAATCTTTATCCAGGCGGCAGCTCATCGTGGCAAGATCCAGACGGCTGAGGTCTTTGCAGGGCTGTCAGGCTGGAATCGAGCATGTGAAGTCTTCCAAGAAGGAGTAGCATACTTCGTGGAAATCCACGAGTTGACGGCACGTGCATGTGCCAAACAACACAAGTGCCCCATGATGACTCCAGATGAGTTTATCGCAAGAGCTCTGGACAGACAGCTACCGGAACAGGCTGTCATCCTTGGAGATATCAACGAGGCAAAGGTATGGGCGGCACTATGTTTGGGCAATGTGGGCAACATCCTGGCTTCACCACCTTGCCAACCATGGTGCTCGAGGGGGTCGGGTTCAGGCCTACGATCTCCAGATGGGCAACTCTTGCCTACATTGGGAAGATGGTGTGGAAAGACGAGAATGTCAACATTGCTCGTTGAGAATGTAGCTGGATTAGTGAAACATCCTGACTATGCGGCAACCATGCAGTACATCGAGAGTTGCGATATGCTGGTTAGGCTTCATGGCTGCTTCCAGATCCACAAAGTGATGCCGGCAAGGAGGACAAGATGGCTCGCAACTTTTGTACATAAGCGTGTACAGCTGAGCTCAGAAAGAATCATGATGGCACAAAGTGTCACATACAATGATCGAGCATTTGCAGAGGTCGCAGTGTCCCCGTCCTTGTCTGATGCTGATGTTATGATGAAACAGATGTCCCAAGATGAGCGTAATAGGCTTGTGATACCCGATGATGCTCTTCGCATGTTGGCCGATTATGCCCTGGCCCCAGAATGGATCCAGCAAGATGCCAAAGGGAAATCACCACAGGAAGTCCTCGAGGCACGTGTCGCAGATCCCACAGGTGCCCTAGGAGGCATCATGGCCAGGTATGGCAGCCAACACAGGCTGCCATTCGAACTGTTGCAGGAGAAAGGGTTATTGACGCCCTTAGCCAAAGATGAGTCTGGGATTCGTTACTTCAGTCCATGGGAATTCATCAGTGCGCTTGGCTATGACCCAAACACGATTCTTGCATATGATCTCGTTGATGCGTGGCAGATGTCAGGAAATGGTATATCGGTTGCTCATGGTTGGCTTCAGCTTTACAAGACACACATGATGATGGATGCGCTTTCCCCCTTTCAACCAAGGGATCCACCATGCACACAGATTCGTCGTTTCCAAGCTGATGCAATCAAGTTGTCTAACTATGAGTTAGTTCAGGAAGGGCAATTTTGGAAATTGCAACATGTTGACACAGAACCCTTGTTCAAGAGGGCCAAGGTTGAGCATGGGATTTCACCGACTCTCCCGATGATTGATTTTGATGACATCCATGTTGCTACGAGAGAATGGCATGTCCAACCTGAATTCCAATGGTTGGATGACCGAAGGATGACTGCGGTTTTCGGGAAAGAGGATGGGGGTTGGATGACCGAAGGATGACTGCGGTTTTCGGGAAAGAGTATGGGAGGTGCATTGTCACATTACTCCATGAGCAGAAACACTGGTCTATGAAGGTGAATGTATGCAGCATGATGAGCATTGCGGCAATCTTCGAAAAAGGACTTCCACATGCTAGTCCGGACCAGTTTGCTGCATTGTGGTATGAAGGTCGTCTAATTCAATGGGATGACACTGTCCAATGCAAGGTTGATGATCTCATCACATTTGCACCTACCACATACCAAGTTGTTTGCCACGAACATACAGGAAAAGCATCCGTCGTTGCATTCGCTGACACCACATGGACTGCCAAAACACTTGGAGCATACTGTGCGGTTAAGCTAGGATGTAACCCGGATGTGCTTACACTACAAGCTGGGCCCACGATCATGAAAGACCAGGATTTCCTTATGGCATATGAGTTTGAGGAAGTCACACTGAAGTTCAAAGCCAAGATGCCTAGTTATGTTGAGTGGGCACCCACTGCTGTCGCAATCCAGGATGACGGAATCGCACCGGTTCAGTCGGGGCAAGCCAGATGGGTGGCACGCCACCCAACCAAAAAGGTCATCCGTACTGTGGTGGCACATGAAGGAACCACCCTGCAACAGTTGGTTCAGATGATGTTTCCTGATTTGCATGCCAACACACCGTGGAAAGTTCATCATGGCACGCATGAGATTGATGAGAGTTTCAATGCAAACATTTGGGATAGCATCGAACTGCAATGGGAGGGTTTCCGGCCATTCCAACTCACCACATTGTCCAAGTTGCGTTATGACAAAGCTTTGGACAACCCAATTGTTCAGCAGTTCATGCACCAAGAGCATGTCAAGTTGCATGTGCGTTCACCATTCAAAGTGAGGGCAACTCAGTTGAAACTGGAAGTGAGCATGACCATGAAGGAAGTTGGGGCGCACTACCTCAACTCTACACAGATTGCCACGAGCATGATATGTTACAATGGAGCGAAAGTTGTTGACCCAAATGCTAAGGTTGAAGAATGTGATGCAACAGGCACATACAGTTTTCGGCTGTATCCTCTCGTTGGAGGAGTCAAACATGAGAACATCCGGAAAAGAATCAAAGAACTCCTCGACTCCAAGGGTGTGCCCAGTGAGAAGGTCAATGACCGGTTGAATGGTTTTGCCAGCAAGGTTTCATTGGATAAGATGACTTCGGTTGCTGATGCTGAAGATGAGGGTTTTTGGAATACTCTCAAGTCACTTGCCAGTGAGGCCAGATACAGGTTGATCACACCCGCCGAGCTCAAGGCTCACCAGCAATCGCAGCGGAAGGCCGGTGGCAAAGGAAAAGCAAAAGGAAGTGATGATCTTGCGAAAGGTCGGGGAAAAGGGAAAGGAAAGTCGAAGTCCGTAGGTAAGAGTGGCAAAGGTGGATATGACATCAATGATTTGGTTATCGACATGAACCATTTCGCCACAAAAGAAGAAGGTGATGTGCCTTTGTTGGAGCTGGCAAGGTTTGGCACCGACCAGACAGGTCTGTGTCTGGTTACACCCCAAGAGGCCAGGCAGTGTTTGCGTACGGCTACCAAGTCATGTGAACCTCTTGCGCTTTTGATCATTGGTAGCCCTGACCAGCTCCGTGAATTTGGAGAAGTGTATGCAATTCCTGCTCATGGTCCAAACAATGTTCCAATCATCATTTAGGCCAGTTTGATGCAGTTTGGTGATACACCCATTTTCCTGAAGATGCAGATACCATCGGTTAGCATTGAAGCTGCAGCAACCACAACGGTTGAATTCTGTATCATTCGTGAACAGGTGGTGAATTGGGCAGACGTTCAAGCGCCTCTGCACTACATTGGCGTTCACATATCAGTGCTACGGGGGAGTAACCTCCAAGCCACTTGGTCAATTCGACCGTGTGACCAAGCCAAGAAACCAGTACCACACAAATTGGCGCACCACTACCACGGTTTTTCCAGGTCAATGACGAGCTGCTAGACTCAGTTCTGGTGCGCAGTGGTGCTGCAGGAATTTACCTGCTACCAAAAACCATGCAACACAAGCACGACCCAAGATATGTTGCCATTGGACTCCCAGGGAAGTCATTGGCTGAAGTCATGACAAAGGCTTCGCAGTGTGACCACACGTTAGGAGTGGTTAGGATGGGTGAAGGCTATGGAATCAGAACCAGGAGAGAGAACATTGCCTCAGTCAGAACAACCTTGTTGCCTGAAACAGCCTATGTTGAATGTGGTGCTATGGCATCAGGCGAAGACATGTACACCATCAGCCACGTCCCCCAGATCACCCGCAACGACCTGGAAACCGTGCTCAGCCGTGCAGGATGGAATGCAAAGGTCGTGCGACCTTTGGGCAACCATAAATGGGCCATTGCATCAGGTCAGTGTCCTAAGGTTTCCCACATGGCCATCAACGGTTGCATAGCCATCATAGAAAAGCAGATCAAACCAGTTTCCATGCATTCCATGTCGGTTGTTGCCAGTGCCATGCGAGTTGACACTGTGGTTGACCCAGCCACCAACACAGTGTCTACCACATCACGTTTTGCTGAAATCAAGACCCACATGGAAACACAGATTGAACAGGTACTTGAAAACAAGTTGAAACATGCCCATGATCGCATTGAAGCTTTGACAGGTGCCATGCAGGAGCTTCAAGCCAATCAGGAAAAAGTCCAGGAGAAGGTGGCTAGCGACATGGGTCAGATCCGAGAAGAACAGGCTTTCGCAAAGCAAAAGCTGCAGGAAGTTGAGTCGACAGTGGCCTCCTCCGGCCAAGCCATTGTCTCACAGGTTCAGCTGATGCTCACGGAAATGCAGAAGAGCTTGGAGAATACCATGACACAGAAGCTTACCGTTGTCGACCCAGAGAAGCGTGCCAGGGTTGATGAACCAAGTAAGGTCGACCCATTTGCTTCCAAATCGTGACTAGGCAGGCCGAGGGGATCCACAACCCTTCAGGCCATGATCCTATTCGTGATGAGTATTGTCATGTTTTTTCAACCTGCTAGTGGTTTGCAGAGTGCCGTTCATTCGCAATCACGGGCCCAATTCAATGCAGATGCATCCGTCGTACAATATGAAAACAAAAAATGGCATAACCAATTCGATCATACTATAAACATGCAAGCAATTGATGTGCATTCGAATAGTTTTTTACGTGCTATGCCTGCGAAACTGCATGCAAGAATAGGTGAAGCAGACAACCCAGGGCCTGAACCCGAAATGCTGAGTGTGCGAACCTTTAACCCAACACAGCTCTTGGGTAATGAGGATCTCATATGTCAATGGCCTAGGGGACTATGGACTGCTGCAGAGACAAGTCATACAAGTGAAGCTGCCAAGGTGATCCGTTCTAGACTCAAGAAGCATGATCTCAATGTGCAGTTTGGACACCCAGTTGAAAAATTGAATAATAGCAATGCGGGAGTTTTCAGAGGGAGAGCCCTTGGTTGTGCCACCATCTCTGAGTTGCCACTCAAACCATACCCGAGTAGCGACAATGACTTTCAGCGCATTTGCAGATCAATGGATGCCATAGTACAACTGGGGCATGGTGTTGCCATGTACTCTGGGGTTATCTACGGTCCTACGAGTACAAATCAGTACTATGCTGACCCTGAACGTGTTTTCAGGCATGCCACTGCACCCATAGTGGAACGAGCCGCCATGTTCCGAGGTCCAGCTTTGGTTTCTGGGGACTTTAACAGGGATCTGTCTCAGTGTTGGTTTTGGCCTCTTCTAGTCTCCAAAGGCTGGAATGATGCTGCCGAGCTCGCATCACAGTTGTGGGGTTCGGTGCCAGAAGCCACTTGCAGAGATCGAACTAGGAGATCCTTTTTGCTGCTCAACCCAGTGTTATCACAAATGATGCGATCGTGCTGCACCATGGATCATCATGTTTTTGATTCACATCCGATACTCCATGCGGAATTTGAAGTGAGTGCCCACTTCATTCCCAAGGAGGTGTGGTCACTACCTAGAAGCTCAGATGACATCCTCATTGATCCGGACATGTTGGACAGTGAATGTAACAGCGGGTGTCAACACTATGAGCAAAGATTCCATGAAGCACTTGATAACCAACAAGTTGATGTTGCTCTTACGTACTTAGCACAAGTGTATGAACGAGCATGCCAAAAATCTGCGGTAACGGTGGATGGACAACATGCTACACTGCCAGCAGGATGCCTGAAAAAGGCAACAGCCAAGCTGACAAAGAAGAGGTTATCCACACAGCCTTTGGTACGACATGCAAGGGATGGTGACCAGCAATTTTCCATTTGTCAGGCGAGTGTCTGGTTGCGGCAGAGGATTGCACAGGTGCGTAGAATTAAGAGTCTGATCGGGCAGCTACAATCATTCGAAAACACTCAGAACTGGAGGGCGGGGGCACAGTGTCAAGACCTTTGGAGACGGATCCTGCATGCCCATGGATTTGCACAGGGTTTTCAACGATGGTGCCTATGTCATCTACATTTTTTCATTCCGGAAACCCTACCGCATGTTGCATTCCTTCAGGAACTGCTTGTAAATGTTGAATCTGTGGTACAAGACAATGTCAAGGAGGAGAAAACACAACAGTTTCGTGCCTTGAAGAAGAGGGTTGAGCATGACATGCATAGTGGGGGCAAGCTTGCCTTCAGACAAGTGCGTGACTCAGGGCCACCACCGATCAGTCACCTGAATACCACACGAAAGGTTGCTGTTAGACAGATGAGATGGAGTAAACAGGGACAGAGGAAGCTGCTAATACATGGCCCACAAACTCTGGAAGTGGGGCTACCTGTAACTTTTCAGGGACAGGAGACATTTCTTGAAACTGCTACTGAAGATTTCGTACTTTTGAAAGATCCGGTCAAACTGCGAAACACGGATAAGATGGTTTTGGAACAAGCATGTACAACTGCGGACCCTATTGAGATGCAACAACTCATTGGAGATGCGTGGTCTGCACTTTGGAATAAACCTGAACGGGATGATGCACAACTGATGCAATTCATATCTGAGCGCCATTTTGCTTGGGAACATTTGCAATTTCATGATTTCTGCTTTGATGAATGGCAGGTTGTCCTAGGAAGAGCCAACAAACACACCACAAGGGGGGCCTGCGGTTTTTCGGTCATTGATGTTACAAGGTTTCCGCGTGTTCTCATTGAGTGGCTTTTCGACATTTTTCGACATGCAGAGAGCAAAGGACAATGGCCATACCGGCTAAATGTTGCTCGAGTTGCTATGCTGTCAAAGCCTGATGCTGAACAAAACAGCCCCCTGGGAGTGAGACCTATCACAATTCTGAGTGTGCTGTACAGATTGTGGGGATCTTACAGAAGCAAGCAGATCTTGCATTTCTTGGGCACTAACTTGCCGCCACAGGTTGGCGGGATTGCCAACAAGGTCAGCTCAGACAGTATGGCTGCATTGGTGTGTGACTACATTGAACAGCAATTTGCTACTGGGGAAATGGCTTGTGGTCTGGTTATTGACTTGGTTAAATGTTTTAACCTTATTCCAAGAAAGGCTCTGGCGAATATGATGATGTCTATCGGTATACCTTCTGAATATGTTCGGGCACATTCAGCTATGTTGAGACACTTGGATCGATTCATTGAAGTTGCTGGTCAAACCGGACACATCGTCTCTAGTGCACGAGGCGTGCCAGAGGTTTGCGCAATTAGCGTGGCGGCTATGACAGTTCTCACGGTGTTTGCAGTTGAGGCCATAACTGAACCACATGGTCGGGAACTCCTCACTATGTTTGCAGACAATTGGGGCATTATCACTGACAGTGTTCAGAGACTGATTGCAATTGCACCAAAGTTAGAGGAATTTGTTCAGAGGCTTGACATGCAGGTTTCTGCTTCAAAGTCTTGGACGTGGGCTACCACACGAGTGGCACGAAAACAACTGAAGGGGGTAGTCCTTGATCAACAGCAGGTGCAAATCAAACACCAAGCGAAAGATTTGGGATGCGATGTTGCGTATACAAAGAGGAGAAGTGTTAAGGTTTGGAAGACACGGCTTGCCAAATCACTGAGATTGCTGAAGCGAGTTCGGAACAAACGATTGCCACGATCATTCAAGAAGATCATGTGTCGGTCCTTGGGATTGGGAGTTGTGGCATATGGCTCGGAGCTACAGAAGTTTTCCAAAACTGATATTCATAAGCTACGGTCATCACAGGCACAGGCTCTGGGATACAACAAATCAGGAGCGAACGTCTACCTTGCTGGGAATGTTACAGGTGAGTATGAGGACCCACAAGCTGCTCTGCTGCGGAGAAAGATCAAATTTTACAGGAATTTTCTGCGCATTTTTCCAGAACGTCAACTGCACTTTCTTGATCGGTTACATCGTGCTACTGGGCACAAGGCGGGACTGACAAGCAATCTGCGGTCTACTTTTCATGAGATGGGCTGGACGTGTCTTGAGCATGGGAGGATTGAACATTCTTCAGGCTTGCGGTGCAACTGGGTTTTGGACTCGGTGGCATGGATTTTCAAACTCATTGCTAAGGCATGGACTACCCAAGTATGTCAACATGTGCAAAGGAAGTTTTTTGATATCCAGACATACTCAGACAAAGGCTTTCAGAGAATATTGAAAGGAAGGGATACACAGCAGAAGGGTATCCTCACGATGCTGGCTTGTGGGCGTCATGTGACTAATGATGCGTTATGTCACTATTCTCATAAATCACCAACAAACTGTTGTCCATTTTGCCATATGACTGATGGAAAGGAACATCGACTGAAGCATTGCCCGGGACTCACGACAATACGGCGGGAGTATTCAAGTACCTTGCAGTGGGTGTTGCAACAGGACCAGGCGGTGTGGGCCTTCGGCATAGTTCCAGATCAATTTGGTGCTATTCAATTGAAAATGCAGTTGGATGACACTATCCCTTACCATGAACCAGGGGAGGGACCGCAGGTTGAATTGTATGTTGACGGTTCTGCTTATTTCAACGAATCATGGGAATATTGCTTAGCAGGATCGGCGGTCATTGCTGTTGGAAAGGAACCGGAGCAGTGGCATTTGGTGTCACGACAACTTCTCTGTGGCCGTCATCACAACTCATGCAGAGCAGAGATCTTTGCAATCATCCTGGCTTTGAACCATTTTTACAATGTTATCATATTTTCTGACTGCGAATCAGTTGTCAATGAATTGCAACGGGCTATCCAGTGTTTCCAAGAACACACAACGTATGTTCCTCCGCAACACTCTGACCTTTGGAACACCATTTGGAGGCACATACAATTCAGAAGACCCGGATCCATACATGTCCACTGGATTAGGGCCCATGTTACGGTGACAGAACACATGACTGCCTTGCAAGTTCGCCATGCATTTTTTAATAATATAGTGGATCTTGAAGCTAAAAAGGCTGTATGCGCTGACCACTTTCAACTTTGGCAACGGTTTTCTGATTTGCACCAACAAAGAGGAATCGTTGAGAGCCACATGCGGTCATACCACGATTTTTTGCTTGCAATTTTCCAAAAATTCCAAGAAGTTTCAAGTCTTGATTCGGGGCTAAATTCTGACATCCCCGACTTCCAGCAGGTCCCTTCCATCCAAGGGCCACTGTTTTCAGATGCAGCGTTGAATGCAGAGACTTTGCAACTTTGTCCATTGGGTGCTACGTTTGCCACCAGATTCCAGTCTTGGTGGTGCAATCTGCAGTGGGGGGAAGGTGATCCAATTAGCTTCCACGAACTATATTTTTCCTTCTGTCTTTCCACGAAGACACTTGCACCAGTGGTTTTGGGACAGAAACGGTATGGGTTGAGAGATTTAGACCATGATGCTGATATTGCCCCTTTGACGCTCACCTTACAAGTGAATGCATGGGACAAGATGATCATGTGGTGGATGCGGCACTCCCACCATCCTATGGAAATCCATAAGGTGAAGTCACTTTACCGATATGGGTACAGTTACAAGGTGAAAGGATTCCAAAGGCGACCTATCTTGGATAACATGGTTCAAGTAGGTGAACAACTATGGTTGTATTTCCACCCGCAAGGGTCCGGTCGTACGGTTAGGTCATTCCAAAGAAGCTGGTGTGTCCAGCAATGCTCCCATGCGGCTTTCGGGGGCGGGTGACCGATGATGTGTCTCGATGTGTCTTGATGGCTTTGTCCTGTCTATGTGATGGTGTACATACGCGTTAGCCGATGTGTACCATAGCACACAGAAGCATGCAACCGCAAAAGCAAAAGCAAAATTCACTATTAATCAGTGGTGATTAATCTCCAACCACTATTAATCAACCATCATGAGTGGACTGTTGTTGGTTGTGTTGCTGTGGTGATGGTGCTGTTGGCAGGGTTGGTCCCTCCCCAGCGCCACGGTTCGGCAGTTGTCGTATCACCCCAGCTGCAGACTAGAGTACTTCTTCTGATGACCGGGTGAGACTGCCAGTTCCACCATGTCTCATAACCCCATGAATCCCTATGATATGTCAGGCGATATGGGCTTCATTACGCCTATGTTCCACAAGAAGGCAAACACAGACTCGACAGCAGATAGTGTGCTCCACCCAAGATTGCTTGCCCGTTGACAATCACCAATATCAAAGGGCTTCATGGGGGTATATCACAAATTTTACGAATTTCAAAAGCTAACTAAGAGCGGAATCGTGTATGTTTGAGACGCCAACCCTTGCCATTTTCCAGTTTTCGGGCGACTTTCTTCTCCTAGCCTCATGTATCTTAAGCCGGTAAGCCATGGGAATTACCTCAAGCCAATGGATAAAAAAGGTTGCTAGTTGCCAATAACATGATGACAAACAACCAACCAACAACTAACCAACAAACAAACAACCAAACATCAACTAACCAACAATGCCAGGCTTGGTATGGCATCAAGTTTCCGTTGGGGCACTGCAGAATGGCCAGAGTCCGCAGGCGTGAAAAGCCAGCAGGTGGCGCTGCAACAGACAGGGCCTGCTGTAGCTCCTAGCACCAACGATGCAAACCCAAGGGTCTTTATATAATGCCTCGAAATTCCGGTTAATTCAAAGGGTGATTTGTTGCTGTAATTGCGGATTCATGGCTAGTCAATGGTAATGGTGAATCATAGAGGATAGTAAGTACGCACCAAGAGTGAACAAACCGGTCGCTAGTCGTGGGTCTACTGGTGGGTGCCTTCCAGTTCTTGGGTGATCATAAGCTGCCCTAGCTGTCAGTAGAACCTGTTGGGAACCGACTCATTCAACGGGTTTTCTGATACATGGCGCATGGCCAAGGGCAAATTCCCCTGGCCCATTTGCTGAAGGCGACCATTGCGAGCATGGCGACCCATTACATAGTTCAGCCATAGAGATCCTTGACCATGGATTCTTGATATTTGGGGTACGCTACAGCAAAATAACCTGAAAGCGGAAAAAACTCCGTCTTTGATAGCAAAACCATCTGTAAATGGTGGAGTTTCCACTTCCAGGTTACGGCAACAGAGTAAATCAAAGATCTCCACAGCTGGGCCAGGGGTAGGTGACGAAAGCTAGCATGGCAACTGACCTGACTGGAAGAACAAACAATGATTAGAATGCAATTATTTTTGTTGAAGAAAGCCGCAACAAGTGCAAACTGTAGTGCAACAAGAACGACCCAGGGGGCATTGAGCCTGACGCGGGGGTGGGAGGGGGCAATAATTGAATTATTCAATTATTTGTGACTTTTGGAGATCCTGTCCCTGCCAATTACTTGCTAAAGCAAGAGCAACTTCAGCTAGCTGACGCTAGCTTTCGTGACTTGATGACGACAGCTTTCCAAGCAGCTCCACTGGAAACTGGGAAGGGGGATCCTGCACTGGTAGAGAAGTGGGTACCCTTGGCTAAACAATGTGATACATTGGGAGAATTAATCCATTAACAGAACCAGGATGGACCAAACTGTGGAGAGTGTGTACATATGGGTTTGCCCACAAATGGCGTGCACCTATAAACCCTATGATTGGTGGTATGGACAAGCCCATATGTGTGCATCAACCTGTTTCAAGACACTTTCTCGGAGACGCTGTCTGCAAGATTTACCGCGTACGGTGACTCCTCCTGATCAACAGCTCCATCTTGGTGAGCATCACATGATGCGAACAGGGCATTCAGTCTGCGCTCATACTCGGCATCATCATCTACATCCGACATCACCTGCAAGGTAGCACTCAGAGCCTTCAAAGCCCAGCCTAAGGCCCTGTATCCTGCTGTTGTTGTTGTTGTTGCTGTTGTCGTTGTCGTTGTCGTTGTCGTTGTCGTTGTCGTTGTCGTTGTCGTTGTTGTTGTTGTTGTTGTTGTTGTTGTTGTTGTTCTTGTTGTTGTTGTTGTTGTTGTTGTTGTCGCTGTGGCTGTTGCTCTTGCTGCTGTTGCTGTTGTTGTTGTTCTTGTTGTTGTTTTTCTTGTTGTTGTTGTTGGTGGTGGTGGTGTGATTGTTGTTGTTGATGTTGTTGGTGGTGTTGTTGTTGTGGTTGTTGTTTGTCTCATATCCCCCACGTGCCTAAAAGGGCATAATCGTGAATGGTGTTCCGTCCCAAAATAAGGGTTCCCCAAATCATCGATGTATTGGATATATGCACTCTTCCCACATCCCATAGAACAATGATTATAGCTATATCCCTGCTATAGATGTTCATGTCCCCACTAATGTTGATTATATGTCTTGAGTTAGTCCCTCACCCAGCAGCAGCCAAGTTGTGATGGCTCATTGGGGGACCTGCCATCAGTAGCAACTGATAACCTCGGACTGTACAGTAAGTAGGAGGGGGTATATCCCAACAGACAACTGTGATAAATAGTGATTATAGCAATATCCTTTCTAACGCTTCCCGTACTTCCCTACATATGGTTGATACAGCCCTCTTGCTGTTGGTTTTGCAACAACTATGAATCATATATCCTGCTACTGTTGGCTATGACTCCCCACTCGCAGGTCAAGATATCACGGTTGGAAATTAAGAAGCATGTATATGATATATGCATATGTATATTTGTAAATATATAGATAGATAGATAGATAGATAGATAGATAGATAGATAGATAGATAGATTTATTTACCTATTCATTTATTCATTGATTTATTTATTCATTTACCTATTGATTTATTTATACATATAAGTGCACACATCTTTATCTAAAAAAATACGCATATGTCTAGCTATTCACCAAATTTCACAAGACATTGACACTTCTATCCTTTGATCTCTCCATACGAGTACCAACCCCACAGCCTGGCCTCATGGAAGTTGGTTCGAAAATCCTCGTAGATCAACTTGGCCACGTTGGCCGCACCCTTTCCGCCCACGGCGAGCCCCAGGCCGCGATCAAAGACGTTGCTGATGGAGTGGTGCCGCGACAAGATCTGATGACCTCGGAAGCCCAGTGGATGATGGTGAATGGTGGATTGTGGATCAATGAATGGCAATGGTCGCAGTTGATGGGTAGTGATATGGTAGTGATATGGTAGTGATGCTTAAGATTGATGGTTAGTGACTTTGTGATGGTTGGTAATGGTGAGTGATCGTCAATGTCAATTTGTGATGGTTAATAATAGCTAAGAACGGCCAAGATTAGTGATGTTGACCACGGCTGGTAAAGGTAAACATTGGCTAAAATCTTTTTAATAAAACGGTAACTACTGCACTAAACATGGCAAGGAAAGGAACTTTAACCATGGTCCAGGATTGCTAGTGATGGTTGAGAGGAGATGATCTTCAACTATATAATCAACTACAGTAATTACCTAATAATCAGCTAATGATCACCAAATAATCAAAAGATGGTCATGGATGATCACATGGATGATCACTAAGAACCACCACATAATCACCATCTATTGACGATTCGTCTTGTCCCCACGGTGATCAGTCAGGGGGGCAATCCGACAAGCGGAACCCGCTGGACCCGCTCCCAGTCCGATGGCCATATATATATATAACTAAATAAATAAATATGTATATATATATATATACTTGGCGTGATGATTTAGCATTGATTATCCTCAAGATTGATATAGATTGATCATTATTAAGTAGTTAGTTGTCCTCAGGCATTGACCATGGAACAACATTGATTTCATCCCATCGACCAGCCATCGGCGAAATCTCCATCTTAACGGTCTTCATCGCTGTTTCATGGCTTAGTCTAGCCTTTGCGTTGCAAGTTTTCCAATGCTACGTGTATAGAAGCGTTTAATTTTGTGGGATCGTGCTGGTGAACAACCTTTCACAGGGGGTATCTTCATGTGTATCTGATTGCGTTGACATTGATTTCATACATTCATACAGGATCTGAAAACATATGAATGACAATTCTGCATGTGGAAACCACGACTCAATGATGTTTAATTATTGCATAAGGCATACGCCTCATGCTCCTCTACTCTACATATAGACATGTATACACATATACATTATATACAGTTGCATATCCATGACTATGCTATGTATCATAGTATATATATATATATGCTGTATGCACATGTATACTATACATGGTTATCGTTCTGTATTTGAAACACATCATGTATCATTTGGTATCATTTGAAATCATTTGATATCATTTGATATCATTCAAGTGATTCATACGTTTTTTTAGTTGATAATTGTTATGTGTATAGATTTCTACTTGACGCATGTTACATGTCACACACGTCTAAGGCCTCAACCCTGAGAAGCGGCCCAGCAACGCAAGTCTGTCAGCGTGGCTTCCGGCAAGGCCGCCAGGCGCATCAATGCGCTGCTCAGCGGCAGGGCCCACTGGAAGCCCATGTTGGGCTCCAGGTGAACCTGTGTCAACGGTGATGTCAACTTGAGAACCTGTGAAGGTGTCTGGAACGTGTCTTGGACGTGTCTGGGACGTGTCTGGGATTTGGGAAGCTGTAGCTGGGATCTCAGCTTCAGTTCTTGGAGCAATTTTCAAGTTTGGCAAATTTGATTTGTTGACAGCGGTACAATTGAAGCCTTATGTTTGGTCGTCACCTTGCTGGGTGCGGTACACACAAAAGCCACACAAACAAGAAGTTGCAGGTGTCTGCGTTTATTTGACAAACAACAGGAATACAAGGGCTTCACAAGGATTCCCATTGGGCAGACACACACCATCAAATACATGTGTTCGTACGACTATATACACTTAGATATCCATAGTCCACATATATATATATATATGTATATGCGTAAATATTTTTTATATATATATATATATATGCTACCCCCCCCCCAAGACCTACCTTTTTTAGGTGGCTTCAGGAAAATTTACAACCTTTTCAAATTTCTAGGGATTCAAGATTCAAGATTCTGGGGAAAAATTCTTGAACCCAAGCCCTTAGATCTTGGGGTTCTGGGTACCAGTAAGGGCCTAGATTTAGAATTTTCCTCAGAATCTTGAACCCTCAAGACCGGCCTTTTTCAATACGGGGTAATATACAAATACTTGTAAATAACATAGAGGTAGTATATAGAGGCAGCAAATGGGTAGTCTGTAAGCAATATGCAGGTAGTATATAAATAGTTCATAGATAAGATATAGCTAATATATAGGTACCCCATAGGTTACATATAAATACTTCACAAGTACTATAAAATAGTATTTAAGCAGTATAGATATATTATAGTGGTAGCATGTAGGTACTATACAGATATTATATAGATACCATTTAAATAGTTTTCGAGCAATATACAGGTAGTGCATAGGTAGTAAACATGCAATACAAAAATATGAAAAATATAGTGTTTAGGTAGGACATAGGAATTATACATGTACTATTTAGGTAATTTATAGGTATATAGGTAACATAGAACAGTGCTTATAAATAATGTATGGGTTGTAGTTAAGCAGTAATAAAAATAGTACAGACATAGTATATAGGTATTTTATTAGTAGTATATAAATATTACTCGGTAATAGAGAGCTAGTTACAGGCAGTGGACAAGTAAAAAACATCTTAATACTTCACTTACTAGTTATTCCTTAGTTAAAATCATCTTACCCTGTTTATTATGACGTTAAAAATTCTACCGTATAACTCTTTGCTTGAAATTTTATTCCCTTAGTTTATATGCTACCTGAATAACACCTATGTAGTACCTATGCACCTAACAACGACCTATATACCCACATAGTACCTATATCTTTCCTATAGACTACTTCTTGACTGCCTGAATGCTACTTATATACTTCCATATGCTACCTATATATATTGCCCATACACTACCTCAATACTTTCTAGAAAGCGCCTATATAATACCTTTATACTACCTCTCAACTGCTTACACACTAGTGCCTAATAATATTTATATAATACCAAGAAATTGCCGATATAATATTGATATACTACCTATATGCTGCTTAGCAACGGCCTAAATATTTTCTATTAGAAATTTTCTTTGCTACCTGCATGCCTGCAGACTGCATATATTATATACTTAAATACTACTTGTATACTACCTATATGAAATTTATTTGCTACCTGAACACTATCCCTTTGAGACTTCTGTATTACCTGCTTACTACCTATGTACTAGATATGTAATGTTAAGCAATATTTAAATAGTACTTATGTAATACCTATAAAGTACCTATATACTACCAATATACTACATCTACATTACTTAAATACTACTTTTTAGTACCTGCGTCATAGCTATATAGTACCTACGGAGTACCTATACACTACCTATATCTTACCCATCAGCTACTTGTAAATTACTTGCATATTGTTTAAAGACTACCCATTTGCTGTCTTTATAGCGATCCGCATGAATCTCACTATAGCCACAGAAAAATTTGCAAACTTTGCAAAGTTTGCTGGATTGAAGATTGAAGATTGAAGATCTCAGGAAAACTTCTTCAATCCAGGATTGAAGATTGAAGATTGAAGATTGAAAAAAACTTCTTCAATCCAGGATTGAAGATTGAAGATTGAAGATTGAATCTCACGCTTTTTCCAACTAAATTGCAATTAATTGCAATTAATTGCAACAATCCCGTGCTCCAATCCTGGATTGAAGATTGAAGATTGAAGATTGTCAGAAAAACTTCTTGGATCCAAGTCTGGATTGAAGATTGAAGATTGAAGATTCTCAGAAAAACTTCTTGGATCCAAGTCTGGATTGAAGATTGAAGATTGAAGATCTCAGGAAAACTTCTTCAATCCAGGATTGAAGATTGAAGATTGAAGATCTCAGGAAAACTTCTTCAATCCAGGATTGAAGATTGAAGATTGAAGATCTCAGGAAAACTTCTTCAATCCAGGATTGAAGATTGAAGATTGAAGATCTCAGGAAAACTTCTTCAATCCAGGATTGAAGATTGAAGATTGAAGATTGTCAGAAAAACTTCTTGGATCCAAGCCTGGATTGAAGATTGAAGATTGAAGATTGTCAGAAAAACTTCTTGGATCCAAGTCTGGATTGAAGATTGAAGATTGAAGATTCTCAGAAAAGCTTCTTAGATCCAATCCTGGATTGAAGATTGAAGATTGAAGATTCTCAGAAAAACTTCTTAGATCCAAGCCTGGATTGAAGATTGAAGATGGTCAGAAAAACTCCTTGGATCCAAGCCTGGATTGAAGAAGTTTTTCTGAGAATCTTCAATCTTCAATCTTCAATCCAGGCCTGGGACCTGGATTGAAGAAGTTTTTCTGAGAATCTTCAATCTTCAATCTTCAATCCAGGCCTGGGACCTGGATTGAAGAAGTTTTTCTGAGAATCTTCAATCTTCAATTCGAAAGATTTTGCAATTAATTGCAATTAATTGCAAATTCTTTCCACTTCGACGGGGACTAAAAATGAGAAGAAATATAAGGGTTTAAAATTAGGAGGAAAATAGCCAAAAACACTGTAAATACCAATAAAATTGTAAAAAGTGTAGGTCTTGGGGGGGGTACCATATATATATATATATATATATGTATATCGACGTATATCGATGTATATACATCTCAATCTGTGAGCAAATTGGCGTGCGATTCACTCTACGATCTCTGTGAAGTTCGCTTCGTCGTTGGCCCCGGGTGCCCCGCCCAACCTGTCCCGCCAGCATCTGTAAGCGTTGCAGCATCTCCTCCTGACGGGAAGCCGGTCCCAAGGCCCCAGTTTTGTTGAGCGCAGGGCTGGCTATGCCTAGGGTTGTGCTTGGTTAAGGCTTATTACGGTGCATTGTGGTTGCTTATCGTTGCTTATGGTTGCTTATGGTTGCTTATGGTTGGTTGTGCTTGGTGATGGTTAGTCAGAGATGACTCCTACTGGTCAATAGGCTTCATGAGTTGCAGACGCAGTTTCAAGATGGTGCATACTCCACTGAGCTATGGTCTTATCTACCAGACTTGATAGTTGCCCTAGTTGTCGGCAATTATCAACTCGCACATCTGAGGGCACCACTCGGTCTTAGACCCAATGGATAGACCATTGACTCAGATTTGATCTGTGGCTTCACATCTGATGTCTTACCTAAAAGAAGTCAGAGTTCAGTTGCCAGCAGATGAAATTGAGCAGTGGTACCCTCTTCTCACCAATGACATCGGATCGTTGGTCCCACAATATCGAGTTTTCTGGTGCTACACTTGGGTTGCTCATAGTGGTGCACGAATCATGCTGCGATTGGTCCAGCTCGTCAGCACAAGTATGTACAACGACTCCTGGTTGGGGTCATCGAAAACCCTTTCCGATGATATTCCAGTAATCAGTTGCTATGTAAGTATATAAGTAGGCAGCAATAGCCAAGTAGCAACTTTATAACTTTCTATAACCAAATGAGCAGTCATGCGTCCAATTCCCACGGATGAAGAGTCAAAAAAACTCATACTCCAGAACAAGCTGCAGAGATGAAATTCCTGCGCAGTGCCCACGCTTTCGAATTTTCATATTTACCCGAAAACCCTAAAACCGTAAAGTCCTCAAACCATAAGTTTTAAACCCTGAGCCCTAAACTCAGCATTCAAAATCGTTTCTTCTCGTACAAGAGATGGTATTGTGGATCATCAGCATGATCGTTGGCCTGGGGATTCCACGTACTCATACTCCTACTTTTGGTGGTACTCCTATTTTGGGTTCGCCGTAATCCCTTTGCTCGTTGGGTTGGGCCGCAAGGCTGAAGAGAGTGGACAGCCACAATGCCCTACCGGTGAGCCGTTGCTAAGCTGGTTTCCAAAAACAGAGCCAGAGATGCACAAACACAAGCAGCTGAGTACCAATTCAGCCATGGATGCATGGCAAACAACAAAAGGGTGTACGAACTCAGGTGGCCCCCACACAGTGAGTTGCGCCTGCGACATGCCCAGAGACTTCAAAGTCTTGGCCCAAGAAGCACCCACAACATCCTGAAACAAATCAGCACATGCATCAACAACCAACAACCATCAACCATCAACAGGGACCCCAAAGCATAGCTGGGTCTTCCCCCGAGTCCCAAGAGTCCCAAAATGATTTTGGATCAGCCGTAGTCCCTTGGGCTCGAGCAATGATCAGTTCATAGTTGAGGATTTGCTTCCAAATGTGGATGTTGCCAGATCATGATCAGACCCAATCATGGTAGAACAGCCTAGAACAGCATAGACCAGTTACTTTCAGTGGCAAAGGCTTTCGACAACTGCTACTGTTCCACAGATTTGCCTCAGCTACCCCAAGTGTGTGTTCATTTCTTTTCATCACTTCCAGCAGGAAAAAGCCATGAGTTGGATTCGTAGATCACAGGTCTGGGGGCAAAGCCATTGTCGCACTCGCCATGTAAGGCCATGCTTGGTTGGTGTACAAGCATCATCAAATGTTCATTTTACCGTGCACAAAAAATCGGGTGGGCTCTGACAGTGCTAACTGCACCGTCAAAAAGCCACAAACCCATTGCCCCACAATCCATTGGATGGTCCCTCACCCACACACCTGTTTGATCCTTAACAGGGAGTACCAGCTGGTTTCTTGGGAAGAATTGCAATCCATTGTAGCAATTTGCCATCCCAGCTGGCCCGTACATCCAACCGCTGTAGAACCCATTGGCTGTCCGGAGACAAAGACTCCTCAAAAAAGGTCGCGAAATGATCTTCCTGGTCGCAATTGTTGCTGGAATAGTGACAGTGCACGACATCATGTGCGAATACTAAACAGCCGAGCGAAGCAGCTTCCACATCACCTGTTGATTGTCGTTGGTTCCCCTCGCAACCCAAAGGGATCTCTCCATTGATGGAAATGATCATCAAAATATCCTACGGTCAACAACTCTATACTGAATCCATAAACTGGGTAACATGACTTGACCTTGGTAACAAATTATTGTAATGTTTGAACATTATTGGCCCTTACTACAATAACGGAAGCTTGGCAGCTTGTCTCCCACTGCAACAATGCTGCCAGCAACCCAGCACCCCACCACGCCGAGACTCGGTTTTGTGTGGTGCCAACCGCAGATCTACCAGATGCAAGTTGTGGCTGACGCCGCTCTCCCGCGCGTGGCGCTTGAAGGCAGAGGCCAGCTCTGGGATGCCACCATACCTGGCAGCAAACCCGTGGCAGAAATTCCTTGAGCCACTTGGGTTTCCTAAACCTTCCCAGGGTTTCCTTGAGATTTCCCAGGGTTGCGTTCATCTGGTCATCTGGTTGAAACAGCTAAGTCCCCAAGAACTTGCTGGTGGCACTGAGTGGCACTGAGCAGCACTGAGCAGCACTGAGCAGCACTGAGCAGCACTGAGTGGCACTGCGGTACCAGTCATTCAGACGAGATTCTGCGCTTGCTGCATCCGCTCTCTGAATCTTTGCCAGGAAGCGGCTGCATATTCCTGGTCCACGGTGGAATGAGCATTTGAACAGTTGAACCAACACAGTTGAGAGACAAATGGTGAGACGTCCCAACAATATCCTGATCTTGCCTTGACATATTCCTAGAGTGCCTGAATGCAAAAATACAGAAGCAACAGGTTTTCAATGCCAAGAACAACTTTCTATGTGACTTTCGAGGCAAGGGAGCTTATCACAATTTGATAAACGCACAAATGAATCCAACCAGTTGGGTCCTGATCGTGGACAAAAACGAAATAACAACAATAGTCATTGGATATAAATGTATTTTCACATTACAATTGTTGGTGCTCTTGAACGGCACGATTATTTGGAAACTCCAACATGAAAGAATAGTTCTTAGCATTGTCTTGGTAGTTATTCAGGGCTGCATCATTTACAGTCGGGGCAAACCCACAACGAATTCAAAGGCATCCCATTTAGAGCACAACATCAACGGAAAACCTTGGCGTCTAGGGTGTGTACTGTTTGAGGGTGAAAGCCTTGGTTTCTGGCACTCTTTAGAAGTTGCTTGAGAAGTGCATGGCGACATTTTGTATGTTTGAAAAATGTCCCGGGACAAGTACCTACCACTGCCTAATATTTAGGAGAAGAAGCTTTGTAAATGAACGGCCATGTGTGCAAATGGCTTGACAATTTGTTCACAGACTTCAAACTAGTGCATTTACCCAGCAGGGCCTTGTTCATAATGTTCTACTTTCTCAAGTGACCTAAAGCTTCCCCACACAGATTCCTCACCAGGTTCTGTTTGGGAAGACCGCCATTTTTGGCTGCTCCTAACTGGTGACATTCACAGGGGTTAGTTCCCCAAGGTTTCCTGTGTTACCATGGCCCCTGGAAGGCGGCATCCAGGACCAGCTTCTGCTGCTTCATCCAAAAGCACCGCAAGTTGTGATGCTTCCAGGTGCCCCAAAGTCACGCCGTAGTGGGTGGACTCCATACACAGCTCCTCCGCTGGCAGCAGCCCATTGGGAGAAGCAATTCCGATGTCAATAGTATCATCTTCCACACTATCCTTGGTTGTGAGTCCTTATGATTCCGGTGAATCTTAGTTAATTTTAGGGTGATCTAATCTTACTTATCTAGGTGATCTATGGTGATCTGATGATCTCAATCATCTTCTTCCAGTGGGTCACCTGATGGCCCCTGATCCCATGGCCACCTGTGCCAGCTGCGCGCTGCCGTGGACATCCAGCAGCTGCTGTAGCCGTCGCTCCACGTCGAGGCCGCAGAGTGGAAAGCTCTGGGTCTCCAGCAGCAGAGCCACGCAGAACAGGAGCCGCTCCTCCCGGGGAACGTGACCTGAGACGCAGGTCACCATCCACCGCTGGGAACGAACCCAGGGACCTTCGTCAAGAGACCCATGGGGACACAGTGAAGCCCAGGTGCAAAGCGTCGCTTGTGTGCCCAGCAAAGGGTCCTGTAGGACAAACATGGGAACCAAAGAACAATACTCCAGCCAACCAAGTGTGGCTTGTGAATCAACCAGCCAAATCGACCACACCAGCTTGAGCTGAGGCCGCCATCCACTGCTTGACCCCTTGATGCGAGTGACTCAACACAGCAGAAGCGGCAGCGACATCCTCATCTGCACCCGCCATGCTGCAATGGCAAGGGACTACGCAGCAGTTCGGCCGGGATACTTCGAAAAACCTTGTGTTGATCGCACTTGGTCTATAGCCGGTAGGCCGAGAGGAAACGATCACTTGGGGACACCCTTTGGACATAGCCTCCTGTTTCTGGTTCGATGGAGTCGCCCTTGTGTCCAACATTGACAGGCCATGATGTTTTCCTTGGATCCGTCAGCTGCGCATCCCTTGAGCGGCGGCTGCCAAGTCAGTGCCAAGCTGGTCCATTTGCAAACTATCTGCAACCAACAGCTGGTCCAGTCGGGTACCATGGCTTTCTATCAGTGTACAAACCGAAAAATATAGTTGATTAATGTTGATTAATGTTGATTAATAATGTTGACTAATCATGTTGAATTTCAGACCGCGTTCCAGGGGTCAGCCCTCTCCTTTCATTGTCTCACCGAACAAAACTTAAATGAACAAACAACTGCATTGTCAACTACCCAACGTTCAGCTGGAATCAAATTATGGACATTTCTATGTCGGCCATGAGGCTACCTGGCCAGCAGACCCCACAAACACGGCCGCAGCAACTGCTTTTTCTCTCACCTCTTTGGGCGTCTGGACGCTGCTTTGCAGTGACGGACTTTCAGCTGGGGCTTGTTGCAGACGCAACTCACGGTACATGAAAAACATCGTCCAAAGCCTAGAGCTAAAAGTTCATGGCCACGGTGCTCTGCAGAGACTACAGAACTCTGCGACACGGTTTTTAGCCATACCACCATTCGCCATTGGCTGCTGTTGACCATTGTTAACCCAAGTGACCGTCACCCCTCATTGTCAACTTCATCAGGCACTACAAAACATTTCTATCAAATGACCATTGTTGTTAGCCGTCATTGCTCACTAATCATTATCATACAATCTCTTCTTTCTGGAACAAGCTCCATTGTCATACTATGTACCAAGAGCTGCAATTTCTACAGCTCGATCAACGCTTCAACGCGACGCAGAACCATGGGCCCACTGCTAAATGGAGTGTCATGGCCTAGAACTGCAAGGCATTGCGTGTCATTCATCAGTAGGCCCTAAGGAATCTATCGTACGAGTCAATATTTTGAGTTACAGCATCGTTGCTGACTGAACTTTATCATTGGTGTACCAAGACCATTCCGACCATCCTCATTGGTGGTCCTTCCATCATGGAGAACCTTCCACCACTGACGTTCCAGCGCATTGGGATACTCTGTTGGCGTCAAGACTTGATATGTGCGGAGGTGACAGATCCAACCACCATGAAACGGCAGGTGTCATATGAGACGATACTTCGACATGATGACTCTGGAGGTGACCAGGTGTGATGACGCAATGTAACAACAGGTATTGTTAGTGGATGTTACTCATAATCCATCATTGCTTGTTTGTTTTTGTGGCTTATATTGATGTTTTTCCACTAGCTGCTTATATGAGGCTTTTGGTACTCGTATAGTAGAACACTACAATAACTGCCTACTTGAACTGGCAAGGATATATACCTGCCTATTGTGTCTGTTGCATATTGACAGTTCATGACAATGGCCTTCCAAACCATGCCATATCGGTCCATGTCAAGGTTCCAGCGAGGTTAATGGGGACTGCTGTGCAAAGCCAATGTCCTCTTACATCCCGAAAATTATGTTCGTCTTCGATTCTGTTCTAATCCACTATCTAGATGATGGTCAAACCATGGCCCATTATGAATTGTGTTCATGGGTGTTCCTGTTCGCTCATAGCCAGCAGCGGCTACAGTAACTTCTCCGTCAATAAAATGACAGGTCTATAATCACAGTAGCTCAAGGTTAGGTTGCTGTTTCACTAGCAAAAATCGGATCACCGGCCATCTATCTCTCCTGCATCCCTGCCAACATCATTGCACCAGACCAACCTGATGGGGGAAAGTTCGATAGCTGTCGGACCATGGCAGCGCCCATGTCATTCTTCCGCACTTTGGTCGCTCCAGTCTTCCTCCTGCATGGCCTGATGTGGGCACTGGCAACAAGGATGAGTTGCGAAAGAAATCAGGCCCCGAAATTAGCAGGACGAGTGGTTGTGCCATGGTTGTACCATGGTTGTACCATGGTTTTATCATGGTTGTACCATGGTGGTATCATGGTGGTATCATGGTTGTACCATAGTCCCATGGTTTAAATTGCAATACTTCACCCATCGTAGATATCTCCCATTCATCGCGGTGTCAGATGGGATAGTACCATAGTACCATAGGTGATTGGCCAACAGTTTTAGACGAGAACTTGGATAGGCATGATACATCATGAGATACATCATGATACCTAGCAACTGCAAGTAATCACGGCGACAAAGTACTAGTTTGCGCTATAACCCTCCTTTGGGAACATACTGACAATGGTCGTGGACCGTTAAAAAGTAGGAAGATGTAGGTAGATCCTCCAAGTTTCCGCCTTTTTGGGCCATTCTCTGAAGGGCATGGAAGCTCTTCAGTTACCAAACATCCAGCCAAAGCCGGGCTGATGAACATCCCAACAGCTCCACGTCCTCAAATCCTTCGGTGAGAGGCACAGCAGCTTCAAGGCGCCAATGCGTTGGGTGTCCGCTTTAGCCAATGGTTCCAACACCAGCCTCCCCAGCCTGCCTTTAGGGTCTCTGTTCAGCTAGATCCTTATCCAACTGTTGGGGATATTTCAGCTGATTTCAACCCATACCTTTGGTCATTCAACACATGTGGACATATATTCCCTCGAGTCCAAGTGCTAACACAAGAAAAAGGAATCTAGAGAGATCTGCACAAAAGTATTCACTGGCATTATATATACATATATACATATATGTACATATATGTGGACAAAATCTGTTCAAGTGTCCTTTACAACGTTCTAGAACGATGAGGCTTTAGAAATACAGTGCTTTGCAGGGTTTTACTATAGTGGCCACGGTTGGTAGAAGCTGTCATCGTATCATAGAAGTTGTCATCATATCACAGCCCCAAAAGTTGGGGCACTTAACCATACTATACCGATAGATGTATATAATCGCGAATGTACCAACTTTGCATATTTCATATATTTCCATGGCATATTTCCATGTAGGCCATGCAATGGATTCCATATATGCCCCAACAGGTTCTCCCAGCTGCCGCATCCGGGGCCGGCCTCATTGAGCTCCTCTTCAAGCCGCGGAGCCGGTCGTTGCGCGGCCTCCAGCGGTGAGTCATTGGTCCGCGGGCTATGACCAGCTAACAACCATGGTGGAACCATGGGAGAACCAGGGTCTAACCTTGGGACAACCAGGGTACCACCCTGGTATAACCTTGAGACAATCATGGTATAACTATGGTGTAGCAGTACCAAGGTATAGCCTGGGCAGAAGCCAACAAAAGCTGGTTTAGTTCATACCGAGGCTAAGAACCATGGTAGTTACATCTAATAATAGCAAAGCGGTGAAACTGCAGCTAGGTAACCATAGTTGGACCATAACAAGCGAGCCAACCATGGTATGACTAAGGTCAACATATTGCCAACTAATCAGTACGGTACAACGATGCCGGGACTGGGGTAGACAGCTACTTAACCCTAGCTATACCATAGTTATACCGTATAGAACTGGTGGTCTAGCTACTGTCTGTTCATGAACTGGGGATAGGCCTGGAGGGTGGCATCATGGAGACACGGATGGACACAGTATACAACTCGGCCATGTGAAAGCCAACGGGTTGAGAAGTGAAGAATGATGATCCTTCACTGCGATTAGTGCTTCCGACATGCAACAAAGGATCATCATGTTGTTCAGTGAACAATCAAAAAGAGTCCTCTCCTCTGGCATTCCAAGTATATTCATGGTCTTCCCATTGGGTCAGTGACAACCTGCAGGCCACCCGTTGACACAATACACGACAGCAACCAAGTACTCAAACAAACAACCAGCCAACCAACCAGCCAAAGAGCCTGCCAACCAGCCTGCCAACTAGCCAGTCAAGTTCTCATCACTTCACAGAAGGCTGCGGTGCACCGTGAAGGCCCATGGCACCTGAAACTGCTTCTCATAGCCGTCCAATGCTTCATCCACAGGAACTTGCCATGGATCCAGGCCTCCCGTCCTGGCTACACCCCCAAGGCTTCAGAACGCTTCAGAGTGGTGAACAAATGGGAGGTTCTCAAGCCATAGGGGACCCCAACAATGGTTGGCTTATCACGAGAAATGGTTCATATTGGATGATTTGAGGGTACCCCTACTTTGAGAAACCACCAACCTTTTTATGATGAGGTTCATAATGATCCAGCAAACATTGCCCACAGCAGGTTGTGAGACACCCTGGGATCCCCATGGTTCGCGGTGGAATTCTTTGCAGCTACGATACTCTGGGCGATGGCCAGCTTACACTGAGGGAGATCGATGAGCTTCTCTTAACCCCAAGAATTTCATTGGGAAACACGGCGATTTGAAGGGTCAAATAGCTGATGGATGCTGATGGATGCTGATGGTTCATTGGCAACCTCCAATTGCCACAGAAGTGACTTGATATCGCATCTGGGAATCGCATGGAATGGCAGTACAAAATAGAACATGTAGATCTATGATGATATATGTAGTTGCAAACATAGAAAAATGATCACTGTTAAATGATTATGAATAATGAACCAATGAACCAATAAATAACACCATTGTCTTGACAGATTCAATGTTTAGCAACCAGGCGTCAACAATTCTATACGATTGTTCTTATTTAACCAATGAATTCAACGTTTATGTATTCCTGGCTGCATTCACCTTGTTGAGCACGCTGCTGGCCTGGTTTCGATGCCCGTCACGGCCTTAGCAGTGGTGGGCCAGTGCTAGTTTGGGGGTTGTTTTTGGTAGGGATCAACAGCCATCAATTGAAGGATATTAGTTGGGGCTCATGGGTCATTTTGGGGTGTATGAAACCTGATTGCTTATGGGTTGATTCAATCAACATCTTCTCCGGTAATTCTTGGTGTAGCATTTGCAGCCCTACGGGAGGAATTCACAATATATGTCTGGTGCTATACTGCAGAGATGGATTGAGAGGTGGGGTGGGGTGGGAACGGATCTACAGTGAAGATCAGGATGTGGCGGGTTTTGATGTGTTTAGTGGGAAGGCATCGGTGTCTTTGGGTCGTCTGACTCTTGAACCCAAATGACCAGTTTTTATGTGTGACTACTTCTGTGAGCAACAGTCCAATGAGCACCAGAGTTCTCACAAAAGAGGCAAAACTGCATACCCACTATGCATGTACAACGAGTACTGAACAGCAGGAGCACTCTCTGGCTTTGGCAAACACCTATATCTCCGCTACTTGTTGCTTGTGCCAAACCCCAGGAGCCTCTACTTCATCAGAAGTGGTGCAGGTCGTCTGTGTTCATTGGTAACCGTTATCATTGGAACAATAAGCGAGGCAACCTTGGTATACCAAAGCTACTTTGGATTGGTGCTTCCACGTGAAATTGTTCATTTCGAGCTTTGGGCATACTCCGACATACACAGGCCATCTGCTAAACCGAGCAGTAACAAGCAGTCTTCTCAACCCGTCACTGGTGGCTCCGGACGGTGAAGGCTTTCATGACACGATCTCCCAGCGACGTGTCGGTGAAGAGACCTCTATGGTCGCGGCTGAAGTGGTGTGACTGTCCCTTGCTCAGCTGCTTATGGTGAGCAGCAATGGGGACAGCTATGACCTTCGCCATGGTTGTGATTGTTATTTCATGTTATTGCTGGATATTACTGGCTGATGTCTTATACTTGATGCTTGCGCCGGGACAACCTTTCATCAACGGGTCACAATAAGTTGTCCGAGTGGTCGAGGATCATTCGTTTTCATTTGGTCATGTGAAGTCATGCTTAACGTGCTGATTCCCACGGCCAATTCCGCATCAGTCAGTAGATTGCTGATCCTCTGTGGGGGGACCAAGGAACTCCTTATTCCCCGACGCTCCAGTGAGTGTTGATATCTATTTTCATAGTTCTTTCATTGTCATCCTGAAACCAACTCCCAAGGGAGGTGTCCCTCTGCTATACCGCATTGAGGTCCGGATTGAAATCGCACCATGGATTTTGTTGCACCGTCAGCTAACAAACTGTATGCAGATATCCATCCATGTACCAATCTGATCAAGTTACACCGAGCCCTCTAAACCTTCTTTAGTGGGTAGTCAAGGAATTGTGTGGTCACCCAAATCAAAATCAAGATGCGCTTTGCTTTGTTGGGATACTCCAGCAGCACTGAGAAAGCAGGAATCTGATTGGGATGAAACTGCCCGGCACCCAGCATACCCCGAGTTTGAACATGGAACCAACTGTTGAATCGACAAAGGCACCGCCAGTAAGTCTGCCCCTCGTCATTCGCACGAGCTTTGCGTAAGAGGAAATAGGACATATGTGTACACACATATCTACAATATATATATATATATATATACATATATAAGGACATATGTATATTAATATATACATATATATATATAAGAACATTTATATATATATATATACATATGACTCATATGTCCTGTGACCTCTACGGTCCGCACACATATGAAGTGATGGATACATATATGCATATACTGCAAATGCGTAAAAAATATATAGATGCGCGCATGTGTGTGTGATTGTGTGTGCATCGCATGAAATTTGGCAAGTCCAATTTAAGACAAATTACAATCCAATGGATGAGCTGTTTACAGCATAGCTTGTTTACTGTAAGGATTACTGTCAGCAGTTTAGTGTAAACAGCGCAGCTTGAGACCTGCTGGATTCGCCCCACAGGCGCCTTTGGATGCCAACTCCCGAAGAGTCTTGGTTTCGGTTTGGCCCTTGAAGGTTCCAACAGCCTGCCGGTGCCACGACAAGGTCCCTGGCTAAGCCATGAAAAGCGAAGTGGAAAGTACTGATCACCGTGGGTTTAAACCAGCATCAGTTGGTTGGCTGTACAACCCCATATGATTGGTACAAGTATGCCTGCCATTTAAGCAGTTAAAGGTATCTCCATGAACAAACCCCCTAGGGAGCGTGCACAAGCACAAAGATGTTTGCATAGATCTGTATATACATGTAAGCACATACAGATACACTCTGACTCCAGTGATCTGCAACTGCTTGGAACGATGTAAATCCTTCAGCTCTTGGATGATGCCTGGGACACTGCGCAAAGTCACAATCAACGCACCCACCAACGGGTCCCTCAACAGTGGATCTCTCCATTTGTGACGAGGACACCCTCTGTGGACAAAGCCACCTTACCGTCATAATGGGAATTCCGCAAATGATTTGTTGCCAAGAACCCGCGTTTGTTTTTTCAGATAATCATTTTTGGGAGGAACTGATTGTACATGGGTACTTGTTATGAATTGTATCATATATATATATATATATCATGACTTGAACTATGATCATTAAGTCAGCATTTTGAGTTCTGTAGCAGGCTTGTCACTAAGAAACCAGTGACTCTCCAGTGTGCAATGGCTTCGAAACACACCTGATTTCAAGCGAGCAAAATGTCAGACAGGTACGGCTCGGTCGAAGATAGGCAAGCCATGTACAGAGTGGTGGCCCCTTGATGCAAGTTGCTTAGTAAACACATCTAGGGGCCACCCTAGGGGCCACCCTAGGAGCCACCCTAGGAGCCACCCTATGGTTACAAGGCCCTTGTAGGTCACCCGGTGGCGTCCACGGTCCCGCCTCAAATTGGTCCACCAAGCCGCGGTGTGGCATCTTCTCCGCCACTTGGGGCATCGCCGGGAGGCCGGGACGCGAGTGTTCGTCGAAGATGTCCGCGTGCATCCTCGGGTCACGGTTGGAGGGCCAGCATTGGTCAGCAATGATGCGGTGATACATGGTGATATATGGTGATATGATGGCAATAATGGTGATATACATGGTGATATATGGTGATGCTTGTCAGCAATGTCAGCTTGTTAACCAATGGTTATGATGGTGATACATGGTGAGAATCATTATCATATGGTGATATATGGTGATGATGGTTATGATAGCAACGATATGTAGTGATAATAATGGTGATATATGGTGATCATCATAACCATATGGTGATATATGGCAATGATGGTTATGATGGTGATCATGATTATGACCCTCTATAATTAACCACATAGCAATTTAGTTATAATGATTGCTGTATTGAAATTGTAAAGAACCACCAGAAACTTGTTGGTGAATCACCGTAAAATATAGGAATCAACCAACCGATGTTCAGTATAGTAATCAAGCCAGGTATAGTAACACAGAAAATATCAGCTGATTTGAGCTTTGAGTCTCAAGTGTCAAATTACATGTTTTGGAGCAAAGAACAAAGGACGCAAATGTTGTAGGTCTCCAACGACGGTCTGGATGGCCATCTGGTAGTGGTTTGCGGGGTAAGGGCAATGTAAAAACGAGACCAGACCACCAATCAAATCTTCATCTTCCATCTACAATTCCGCACCCTATCCTGGTATCCCTAGCTTAGCCCTAGCTTCTTTGCTACAAACGTGGCCTGATCCGTTCCTTTGCAGCCCCCTGTTGGCATGCCGAGCAGCTCCCAGTGGTCTCGAAGCATTCTCTCCTCCACCTTTCCTTCAAAGGCAACTCCCGTGGCCAAGGAATGGCACCTCCGTAGGTTGAAGACCTTCTCCTTTCGAAAGGAACCAATGACTGCCACTAGGGCGTGCCAAGGGAACCACCACCAGTGACTGTCAGTGATGTCTAGGACCTCCTTTTCAGGAGTGCCAAAGGAATCCCCATCGTTCTGATAGCAATACCGCGGCACCAAGTGGCAACAGCCACTGCTTATGTGGCGAAGAATGTGTTAGCAACATTTCAGCGATGTGTTCGCAGGCAGCTAAAGCAGGGGCCATCAACTGGTGTTTCTCAATGATGGTATCCCAAGTCCCAGCCAAACCAGCGACCTTAGGGTACCCCCAGTGCGTCGTGAACCACTGGTTGGCATATCCAACAGCTATGGTCAACCATGGTCAGCCATGGTCAACCCATTCAGCTGTTGATCAACATTAGCCATCATTCACCTACCGCTACCACAATGAATGGTCAGGTTGAAGGTCATCGCCAGGTCCACCCACTGTCACTGGCTGTCGGGGTGCGGGGGACCCTGTGGCGGTCCTTGTGCTGCGTGTCACTGTTCAACGTGGGACTGAAGGAATAGCTTCGAGCCTCTCGCGCCTAGAGGGGGGCGCTTGAGTTGAAGCAGCTGCGGCTACTGGGGCCTCAAGGGTGGTTGATCATTGGTGGATACATGGTCCATGGGGATTGATGTATGGTTAATGGTGATTTTGGTGATTATGGTGATTGATCTATGGTAAAAATGGCAAGAGTGGCTAATAGGTGGTTCATAACAAGGAATACGGAACAGTCATCAACAGAAACCAGGGAGGATTTTGGGATGCAGCAAATGGCATGTTGAGATTCGACATGGAGATGTGAAGAAATGACGCGTAAATCCCCAGCATGCGGTGGAAAAGGAAATTGCTGCACACCTCCCAGCAAAGGGCAGGCGAAAGGCTGGTCACCCGAAGGGCAATCCTCAACTCATGCTGCACTGGGTTAACAATGAATGAATCTATGATAGTCGTCAAGAATCGCTAGTAGTGGTTATATGTAACTATATGGTGGTGATTCAAAGCTAATAGTAGACAATGTTTGTTCATACGGTTCACAATTTCGATCTCAATCTTTGAAGTTGGCCATCATTCATTGACTTTTGTCTATGCCCGCATGGCTGCCCAGCAATTTCTGCTGACAGGCACTCACCTCAGGGTGCATCAGCCACCTTGAGGCCATCATGTCATGTACCGCCAGCAATCTCTTTTGGTTGCTTCGTTACCCCGTGTTATTTTTGTTGATATCAACCCAGGATTGACAAACGATCATGTCCAAGCAACCATAACAACTAAATATCTAGTTGGTTATCATCAAGTATCAACTATCAACATATATCAACTCTCAACATATATCAACTCCTGATCCTTCTCGGTGCTGGCTTAGCAATACATAAACGCTACCATCGATGAACCATCCCGGATCTCATCTTACCACCGATCAGCTCAACTGCACCGCGAGGCACCAGGAACCAGGATCTGTGAAGGACATCTATGACGCAATGTTGCTTGGATCATGCTGCTTGGCTCACTGTGCTTGTGAGTATTTTGCTTACCTTATCAAAGGAAGTTTCAGAGAAAATTCCGTCTTACGAACATTTACAACCACTCAAAATCAGTAAAAAACACTGAGAGTTAAAGCAATGTAAGTTAAAGCAATGGAAGTTAAAGCAATGTAAGTTAAAGCAATGGAAGTTAAAGCAATGGAAGTTAAAGCAATGGAAGTTAAAGCAATGGAAGTTAAAGCACTGACGCATTCGCCAAAGAAAAACGAATTGGACACCTTGATTGATGGCAAATGGAAAGGTGGTAACTATCCAAGGAATTGACATTTAAGGCCATGAAGCGAGAAGGCTTCACACAAGGCGCTGCCTGATTTCCTCAGACAAAGAAAATACTATTTAAAATTACACGTCAGATCAAACTGTTTGAGCACCCAACGTTAACAAAACTAGGCAAAGACCAAGATGACTTCTCCTCGGGCACTCAATAAATTCAGGCAGGTTTCAAACTCACAACATTCGTCACCCATTCTCTCAGGCCAATGCTGCCCCTCGGAGCTTCGCAGCCTGCAATCCACATGCGAAAAGCAACCCATACACAACTCTAACACAAACACATGCTTAAAAGACAACCCCGGGCCTTCTCCTTGAGCTTGTTCTGTTGATTGCGAAAGCGCTTCTCAACCCTCGTCAAAACCTCGGGAATTAAGCAAAGCACACCTCAAGATAGACGTCACGAAACAAAACCGAGGTTCCCACTGGTCCGCCAGGCGGACGGAAATCAAAATCGGTAAACTCAAAACTGTGCGCCTCGAACGAGCGACACAACTAATCAACCAGTCCACGACTGAAAGAAAACAGTTCGAACCTTATTTCTGGCACGGCGTCTTCCCTTAACCTCAAAGCACGAGAAACAAGTAAAAATCACAAAACACACGGCTGAAACGTTAAAACTAAGATCCATGCAAAATTCTTCTTCAGCTTGATGGGTTTACTCACAGTCGGAACCTGAAATTCAAAGAGGATCAACCAAACTAACTACATGAAAACGATCATCTACATCTGCACAATCAAACAAGGTGCTTCTTCCACAGCCTTTCTACTAAGACCATGGCTGCGACACCATCTTGAAGCCAGTTCAAAACTTGCTCGTTGAGCTCCTTCGCATAAACCTGACACATATATTCAAGAAAGACAAAAAAGCAACTAGCCATAAAAGAAACGTAATGCCAAGCCTCCAAAACATACGGCTCCTGCAAAATCAACCAACCAAAAAGTCAAAGCTCAGCAGTAGAAATCACCTGTAATATGAATCAAAGAACAACACCGCACCTCGCTGAGCTCGATATCCGCCCAGCGGCTGCTAAAATTGGTGAAGTCACCGATGCGCGCCATGACCTGGGTCAAACTAACAGGATCAAAGACGTCAAAAGCAAATTCCAACTCAACTCTCACTGATATGTTTGTGGCAATTGTTATGTCGTTTCCGCGCCGTTGCAATCCAAGCTCCCAGCAGTCAGGGAAATCAAAATTCGGATGTTGAATCAACCACCGTGTCTTACACACGTCAGGCTCTGAACCAAGATGACAGCAAAACGCACAATGCGCACCATCAGATCAAATGAAAAATCATCCAATGCAATTTCCAATGATTTCCTGATTAGCGCACTAAGATTGCGGCCATCACGAAGGCAAGAAAAGGTTGACATCCTGCTACCGCAGGGTCAATACAGTCAAATGCATTGGCACATAAACGCATACAAACAACAAACTTTCTTTTCCGAATTGTGAAGATACATACGCCAATTTTGACAATGTGTAAGCTGGGGCATAAGCATCGTCTTGACGCCAAACATCATGGAAGTTTACCCCAAAGCTACAAAACAACAAAAACAAAAAACACGATTCTTCTGCGCTGAGACTTATTCTCAGGTCAGACTTGAGCCCCAAAATATATTTAACTAAACATGTATATATATATATATAAATATATATATATATATAAACACAATCTAATGATGAATACTACTTTATTCATTTGAAGATCACTTTACTTGTTAAACATAACAAATAATCATTAATTGTCAGCCAAATACTTTTACAAGCCACATAAACTAGACGTTTTTCTTCTAAGATTTAATGTCAAAAAAACAATTACGAAAAAAACAAACTACGAACAAATCGTGTTCCAACTGTTCGATTGTAAATTGTTTAGGAACAAATGATTTAATACCAACACTCTTCAACCCAAAGAGAATGATGATCAACATTCCGTCTGTAAACATTTACAAATCATATGGAGCGACTTCAATGCATTTCATGAAACGGACCCTACACCGAGGATCTGAACAACCAATTTGTTCCTTAATATTGATCTGCCAGTTATCAAATGGAACACCCGTCACATAAAATCAAGCGGCTGGATTTATTGGGTCTTCAGGATGGCCAAACATGTCACTCGTCACAAATACCAAGAACTGATACCACTCCTTTTACATATATATATATATAGATGCATACATATATATATATATGTGCGCGCGTGCATGTGTGTGTAATTTTGGGTTGTTTCAAGGATGTATGCCACCACAACCTCTCAATAAATTGAGATAATACTTGAAACCACTACAACTTTGAAAAAAAAGAACCAGCTTCCCACTGATCATTAATCAATCCACCGCAAAAGGCAAGATCATACGGTTGCTTTCATATACAAAAAACCATATATGAACTCTATATGGACGTTTGATGGGAGAATGCCACGTATAACATTCGAACATGTTGGAATCACATTGCAGACCGTGACGACCAAATCCATGAAAGGGAAACCAACCTGTCACTTATGCAATATAGTAACGCAATGCCCCAAACAAATGTATCACATCTTGCTGCAACTTTGATGATTAACGTATCTACTGCCTAAATCCCAACAACCATAGATGACCATCCTTTGATACAGATTACCACATGGCACCATTTAATTACGAAAAAACTTGCATAAATACGAAATAGACACGCAGTCCAAGCGCCCAACATGAAAAATTTGCGTTCAAACGAATCCATGTATAGTGTACATTACGCACCACACCCGGCATTAGTGCTTTTACGTTACTCCATATCGGTGTCAATTCCGATACATCAGTAAATTCAATATGGTTTGAATATTCGCACGAACTTGCACGGTCCATCAAATCGCACCAAGACACACCAATTCTTCCAACGATTTTGTGACTGTGGAATTACAGATAAGACACGCATAACCAATTCGCAACTGCCCCGAAACTGACAAAATAGAAGGCTCAATACACATCCCGCGCTTGACTAGCCAATCCTCGAGGAACACGCTTCAAATGAGCTCGTGATCCACCGTTTTGATTGAGAGTTAAAGCATTGAGAGTTAAAGCATTGAGAGTTAAAGCAATGGAAGTTAAAGCAATGGAAGTTAAAACTTTTTGAAGTTGACAAGGTGAAAAAACAGGCAGTCTCACACGACAGCTTCGCGCCGGCGACGGTCTCTGTGACTGCTGTCACTTTTTGAAGTTGACAAATTGAAAAATGAAGGATCTGCGTGACTGTTGTCACTTCTGGCTGCTTCTGGGCTGCTTCTGGCTACTCTTGGCTGCTTTTGGCTGCTTCTGGCTGCTTCTGGGCTGCTTTTGGGTGCTCCTGGCTGCTTCTGGGCTGCTTTTGGGTGCTCCTGGCTGCTTCTGGGTTGCTTCTGGCTACTCTTGGCTGCTTTTGGCTGCATCTGGCTGCTTCTGG
>VSDK01019850.1:157704-172448 GCA_009767595.1 Symbiodinium kawagutii | reverse complement strand
TCTTGTTGTTGTTGTTGTTGTTGTTGTTGTTGTTGTTGTTGTTGTTGTTGTTGTTGTTGTTTGCGCTGCGACATTATAGGCAGTTGATGGCTCCGAAAATTATAGGCACGATTGTTTTCAGTTTATAGTGAAATCACCTTGGAAACTTCCGCCCCCGGCTTGCCCGGGTACTACTGGTAAGCTATTCCTATGGATTGCTACTTTGATTGACAAGACTGATATTCACACTTGTTGAAAAATTCAATATGGGTCTAACATGATTGGTAGCAGTCATGATCAATCATGTTTTAGCAATCAAAAGATGTTGGTTTTCAGTTTCCAGGCTAGTTTACTGGTGGGTGATGGTCGTTTCCAAGGAACCATCGCTTTCCAAGCAATTTGTGGCCACTTGATGCTACTGATCAAACATCGCCAAGACGCTGCACCTTTGGGCTGAACCTGGCAAGGACTCGGCGAGCTCAGCGGGAAAATAGTGGGGTCCACAAATACCTATCTATCTCTCTACATGTCTATCTTTCTATCTGTCTCTCTGTCTGCCTGTCTATCTATCTATCTGTTTGTCTATCTATCTATCTATCTATCTATCTATCTATTTATCTGTCTATCTGTCTATGTATCTATCTTTCTTTCTATCCATCTATCCATCAATGGATGGATTGGATCAATCGCTATATATATACATTGATTATATCATATGGGCAGTATCCAAAACGTGATGGTCTCCCAGGGTTTCACTGCCACCATGATCGAACATGACCACTTTAGGCTTTTGCAGGTGCCCATTTGAAGGACAGAATTGGAGGTGAGGCTCTCCATTCAAACAGCCACCCGAGGGACCGCAATCGAGTTGGTCTTTCCTGAGAATTCATGCGATTTCGGAGTCTCGCAGCATTCTTGCAAAGTCATACAGGACAACAATTGAATTAAATGCGGTGGGATGGAACGCCATATATGTTTAGATAGATAGATAGATAGATAGATAGATAGATAGATAGATAGATAGATAGATATGCTATATATTGTCTTTTTGTTTACTAGATCAAAATTCACAACAAACCCTTAAGAGAGGCTGGGTCCATGACATCCTGTCTGTGCTCACTACTATCAGCTTTGGCGATCTCAGAGAAATGGCTCCAACAAACGCATTCCCACGGACCGTCAAGTACCTATCCCATCCTTGCAAACCCATATGGCAGTGAATGATGGTAACGTGATTCACCAAAACCATCAATACCCATTGACCATCATAGTCAAGCATCAAGAACCATTCACCACTCCTTAAGCACCAAACCACTATGCTTACCAAGGTGGTGACACCGATCCACAGTCCAGCGCCCGCCTGCACCATGGTTCTTCGGGTATACCTGGCGCGTGTGGTGCGCGCCGCCTTCATCTGCACTGTCGGCAGGTAGCCGGGCACGCGCAGCAGCCGGCCATACTTCAGGGGCTCCTCCCGTTGGTAGCGCATCAGGTGCTCGCCGCCTGAGACATCAGCCGAAGCATCCTAAAAGAGTATCGTTTGAAGCATAAGTCAATATCATTAACCACACTAATCATCCTCTAAGCGATAAATAGCCTTAAGCATCATTAAAACATCATTAATGCAACAACTGACTATCATTAACAATGACTGTCCATGATCAACCGTATGAAACATCATTTTGGATCATTTGAAACAGGTGGGATCAAGGGGATACCAGTTGTTACTCCTCACTGTGTAACAGTGTCTCAAATTTATGAAGGTCAGGGATGATTTCAGGCCCTGTTTGTTTTGGAGATGTAGAAGCAACAATTGCCCCTCCTGGTACCCTGAAGAGGACGGATGACTGGTACGTCCATTCTATAGTCATAAGCTACACAAATCACCCAAACAAATCAGACAGGTCCAAAACCGCAAGCAGGTAGAACACGGTGCAACAATCAAGCATTATGATTGCGTAATATTGCGTATACATGCCCAAGAATCCAGATCAATCAGGGTTGATACCGATTGATGATGGTTGATACTGGATACGCATCATGAATACCAGCTCATCATGCATAACAGCGATTGATGAAGGTCACTGGATGTGTATATGTTCGTCTGCATCTATGCGCTTACCCAATATATGCAAATATGGATACGAATACAATATATATCAATATATTCTTATAGAATGTAAGTAAAATACGCACATCGATATGTATATATGTTTTTCCTTGCATGTGTGTGTTTGTTTGACCTCAGCATGAGATCCCATAATTGCGGCACTAGCCACTATATGCTTGGTGAAAGAAATGCTTGTGTATGAGAGACATGGATATACATCTGTACACACCTCCACTGAGGTGTGGAATTTCCTGGCATGAGCTTCCCCAGAGCACCTAAAACGGTTGCTGCGTCCAAAAATACTCACACTCAATATCATTCGAAAATTTTCCTCAAGGTTCTTGGCACCTTCTCATCAAACTTTGGGCATTTTTCTTCCATCCCATGCGCTTGGGACACGTCATCTAAAGCTGCGTGTGCATGTAAATAGACATATACGCCGAGGTTATCATCATCATCATCATCATCATCATCATCATAATCATCATCATCAGCGTCATCATCTTCCTCTGTCCATTGGAAAAGAATGCTTGTACACCAGTACATGCAAACATAAATATGTATATTGACATTTTACACATTGCGACATACAAATACACATTCATATGTGCGATTATACTTGATTATACTTATATCTATCTATTTATCTATCCATCCATTCATATATCTATCTATCTATCTATCTATCTATCTATCTTTCTTTCTGCATGCCTATTTTACGTCCATAGAAATTCTACACGTCCATCTGTGCGGCAGGGCACAGCGCGGCAGGGAGCGCATCAGCTGAAAGCGCATGCGAAGCCGCGCAGCCTTGGGCCGCACCAAGATCTTCACCTGCTTGGAACCTGGGCGTGGAACCGAGGACGGTGCGCTTGGGTGGTCGTGCTTCGATGGCGATAGAAATGGTCCAACCATGGTGATGCTTCCAAGATGGAACAGGAACCATCAACAATCATCGAGAACCATCAAAAACCTCCAAAAATGGTTTTTGATGATTGTTGATGCTTATGAATGGTACAAGATGGCAGAGAGTGACAAATGATCATGGCTAATATCTTCACTATTTATAGCTGTGACTAATAATGGGTAAGGGCGGCCTATAAACCAATAGTCGGTTTTGATGGCTATTCATCATGGCCAATGATAATGGCTGATGCAAACTTTCTTTGGCTAAACATGGCCATGCATGACTAAACAGATCTAAGCAGGGCAATAGGGGCGTAATGATAGTGGCCAACAATCTTATCTCCTTCATGGTTCCGATGCCTATGAAAAATACTAGCCAACCGCCAAACCATTTGTGAATACTGGAGAAAATTCAAAATGTTAAAAACAACCAACCAGTTATTTGTGCTTCTTCCCCATAGCTTGGTCGTCCAACTGGTCGGCATGGTAAGCAGTAGCCCGAGCAGTGATAATGACTCCGTGCAGCGGCGATTTTGGGGTTACACCATGCTATCGGCAACAATAAAAGGCTTCCTACGTTTCCGAACCTATTCACAATCAGACTTGTTCAAGCCTTTTGATACTTGTGATGCAATGACTTTCAAGCCCATGTGCCTTGCCCAACTCACATGATTGCTGAATTGGTTCCCCCATTGGGTTAAGCCCAGCTTTAAAGGAGGCAGCATCATCGATTGAAAGTGAGCAAAGCCAGCGGGTGTTGGGGGGGTGGGATTCAGCCTTAAATCAAGTGCGTGAATCTCAACAAGCATGTGCAGATTGGGGCATCTTCGATTTTGGCACCGAAATGGCTTGGCCCATAAATGGTGTACCCAAAAAGAATGGTGTCACTCCTCATGATCATGTTTGGATGCAATTGTAAATATGTGTGAATATATACATATATATATATACACATTATATATATATATATATATGTGTGTGTGTGTAAAAGTATGATATAACTTTGACCACCCCCTGTAGTTTTTCGAGGACAGCCGCACAAAACAAACCTGGATGGAACCCTCGAATACTAAACTAACTAACGCTAATAAAAACCCTCACTTATATCCAAATTTTGTAATTGTCTGTGCCACCTTTTTGGGTTAGTACTAGTACCTTAGCCGTTGCCTATTCCGACAACTGAGCCTCGAACAAATCCTCATTCGCAGTTCGACGGTTCGGGGTATTCTGTTCGCAGGACTTGCCATTCCCGAGGAACAACACGAGAGCCACAGCGCAGTCATGAATCAAAAGTTGCTTTAAGGGTACCACTTTCATCCACCGACTGTGGTCACACACCTTTCCAAAGCAATGGAATCAGTGGCCCTGGCGTTGCCGGGAAACCCAAGACGTCAGGGTCGTTGGTGGATTGAGGGTCCTCATCCAGGAACGACTCGTTGGCAGAGGAGTAGTCTGAGGAGGCGTCACCGTGCTGTGGCTGGTGGCCATGTGAGCTTTTCTTTTGGTTGATTTGGTGAACTTCTCTTTGTTTGTTAAAGGGTCGACTACATGCTTGGTGCGTTCCTTGTGACTGGTTGGCTGGTTGGTGCGCTGGCGCAGGGGCCAAGTGTTTATTGCAAAGGTCGTGTCTAGAGAAGACACGACTTGATGCAGTCAACTCACCCTAAAGTTACCCCCATGCCCGATGCCATGCCCCCCACTCAACATGTCAGATGCTGAATTAGTCCTGACAAGCAATTGGCAGACTCACCATCAATAGTTGTATACGCTTAGTTGCTGGACGCCCCTTCGCAGAGGAGTGGTTTGAATTCAAAATTATAAAGCACGTGGGTGTCTAACACAGGGATCTAGTATATAGAGAGCAATTTGAAAAGGACTTGTGTGTGTGTATGTGTCTCTGTGAGACTGGTCGGGGTCATTGTATCTATGCACAGCCATAGTGTTCAAATACCCTCGTTGAGTCTTTAAGTGATATATAGATCAACAAGTTTGGGGCTATGTGTTTAGTGCGGAAACTATAGATTTTCAAGGATACCATTTCATGGAACTGACCACAAGGAACACACACGGGTGATCCAAGTGTATCTTATCTATAAGAGACAAGTTTGGTTTCGACTGAAGCCGACTTGGCCACCGCACTGACACCACTTGTTGATCAAATAGAGTTGACACCCTGAACCAGAAACTTTCTGAAAACAAATCATGTACTGTTACACACTGTCACACACTTGTTTGCGCCATGTTGCCACATGTTTCTGCAAGTCGCTGACATGACAAAACCTTGTGCAAACGAACGCCTGCTAGCTTCCAAGAAGCTATGGCGAAGCAAAACCCTCAGTGGAGCAAGTGGCACAGTTTGTTAGTTGTCCAACAATTGTGTGCCCAGAAAGGATTGGTCCTTGGCCGTGGACGTTTTCCTTACTAACAAAGTTGCTATCCAAAAATGGTTTTCCTTACAAAAAATGATCATAGTTGGTGGGTGGGGGGTGCCCGTCATTCACGGCTAACTCCAAGCAATCAATTCCCAGTCATCCCCCTCTCTCCAGTGCCGCACCACCTTCTGTGGCCGCTCCTCGGAGCTAACTTCTTCCTCCTCTTTGGGCATGTTCCTGCTGGCGACGATGATAAACAACATAGCTGTTGAACGGTTAAAGTTCACTGCTGGAACCAACCATGAGATGAGGACCTCATGGAGTCAAGATGAGTCAAGTCCGGCAATGGGAATGGCTGGGGATTTGTGGTTGATCGGATGACTAGATCTGTTGTAACGGCACAAACTGGAGGCCTGACCATGGAAAGTCGTGGGTTTCGAACGGTTCCTACGATCACTTGAATTTCAAATCATTGGGTTGTAACCAACCAACCAATGATTGGGTTGCAACCAATTAGTTGATCAACCAACGACATGAGCCGCCATTGATTGCAAAAAAAATATTGGCCAACTGCAGCTGAAAATGGCACTCTAGTCTAGGGACCATCAGACTAGTTAGTTTGACATTGACCCCTACAGTCAACATCCATGCTCGCGTGCTGTGGGGAACTGTAATTTTATTCCAAGATGTGCCCCTTGGTCCCCAGGTAGATTTCCCCATTTACCATCATCAAGTGAGGTTTATGAACAGAAACAACACTTATTCTGTAATCATCACATCGAGTACGTGTGCAGTTGGCGCAGTTGAACCAAGAACTATCAAAGTAGAGTCCCCAACCACCGTTGCAAGGTGGAAGAACTACCATCGATTCAGGGGTGCCCCAAAATGAACAAGTGAAAGGCGACTACTCAATACAATTCACAACCATTTGTATGTTTGATAAGTCATATTGATCACCACGTGTCATCCCTCCCAGTGCTGCTCCTGTAGGTCTCCAGGATGTCTTCCATGACCTTTATCTCTTCCCTGGTCTCCCGCAAGACGCTGAGCATCAGCATCTTCTTAGGTGCCACCCAGGGTACCACCACCCGGTCCATCAGGACATAGAATGAGACCTGGACATCGATGGACAATCATCAGAAATGGCGGAAATCGATTTTTGTTTGCAAGAAATACTCGAAATGCACAGGGTGTCAAAGGTGTCAAGTGTGTCCATTCAAACTTTTTGAATTTCTATGACTTTCTTGCTTTAAACAGCCCGCTGTGCCACCATTCGTAACGACTCGAGGCTCATCCCTTGGATCAGAGAGCTTTCCGCATCTCCCAATGTGAGTACATGTATACCAGCTGAATTGGTAATAGTATTACCACCTCCCTTACCAATCTACATGAAGAGAATTCCAATAGATTGGAAATTTCAGATAGGAATGTTGCACCAGCCTTGCAGCCAGTGTCGTGCGGACATTAGACATTGCTGTTTCTTACGTCAGGCATCAACAATACTCCGATGGTTTTTCATGACAGAATGCTACCTGCCGTGACATCTCGTCGAAATCTTGAGCGGGTGAAAGTACGTAACTCCCAACAGCTGCCTTGTCAAAGTAGGGCCTGCATTTCCTAGGAATGGCTTTATTCAAGTTTTTACCGTGGCTTTCCTATTTATCTTCAAATATAGTGGTTGTTGTATCATGCCTCTGTAACCCAATTCATCATTACACGTTCTCTGCTGATTCTCCCAAACAGAGGCCGAGCACAATGATATTGCAAATGCATGTAAATGCCATTGATGTATCGACGAAAAGTTTAGCTGTACACTTGTTGATTGTGGTTTCTCACAGGTCGAAATCTCATAACCTGGTCATGCAAGCATCAGTTTATGGAATGCACATCGGCCACACATCTTTCATGGCTCACATGGTCGGTGTCCAAAATTACTGCTGCCAAAAACAGCTCTTCTTCCGCCTCCGTTTCTCGGATCATTCGCGCCCAACTGGACACAAACACATGGTTGGGGTGCAAATTTGTCTGGTTGCTGTTAGAATTTGCTAGCTTGCTGTAGATTGCTGTATGTAAGCGTTTCGGAAGTGAATACAAGGGAGTTTCAACGACACCCAAAGTTATCTAAGTAAGAATGCTTAACCATGATTTCTGACGGACATGATGGCTCATGATCTTGATACTGATGATGCTTGCTGATGATTGAGGATGCTTAAGATTTAGGATGATGAAAAATAGCTGAAACTGGTGAGTCATCTCTACCAGTCTTGGTTTCAGGGCTTACCTGCCCGCCAAGATCATCGTCCCACTGGCTCAGAAGAGCTGGTGAGAAGTTGTTGTTTGACCATATTTAACCCTAATTGTAAGCTCAGAAGAACCAAGCCCAAATTAACCAATTCCAATTGGCCCTGTCGTAAAATCACCCTTGTTATGAGAATCCCAATGCTAAGCATTGCGAAGCCCAATCCCCATGGCCATCAAGGCGCCAACGCAAAGGTCAAGGTGAAGAAAATGGGCGCCGCCCATTTCACCGCCGGCTCTGACATCACCACGGGGCTTACCATGAACAGTGAAGAGGTGGCGATGCACATTCCTTGGTCGGTGGATTCGGTCGCCCCCAAAGGCACGGTAGAAGTCCTTACATCGAACCACCACCAAGCTGCCAGCGTTTTCTTCTCCACTGAAAGACCTTCAGACGGCATGAACCTGCTGCTAAATGTTGCTAGCCTATCAACTTATCACCCAAATTCAACCAATAGCAAGTTGCGGACCCAACATTTTCTTTGATTTTGCCGCTTCAAATTTTCAAGTCTGACAAGACATGCACTGCTTCTGACGGTCAATTCGTAGGCCCTACAGCGAATCAGGTGACCTCAGGTGGCTTAGCCTCCATATCGGAACACCAGGCACTGGATACGTACCATGGACATGGCCGGTTGGCTGCGCCAGTGAACCAGTGAACAGCTCCGCACAAGCCTGGTTTGCCATCCACCTTTGTCGGTTCGTGTTTAGTGGATCTTGTTGGTCCCCAGTGGTGTCACTGCCTGTCAACCATGTATATAGTCAACTAGTGTTGCCGCAATTATCTTTGTGTGGTCCTGAATTCCATCATCATTGGCAAATATCAGGCGAGGAAAACCATCACCACCATCATCGTTCCTATTTGTGTTGATTGTCAACACCATATGTACCACAATATAGCGCTATGTTTTGTAGATCCAAACCATGACGGTCATGCGTTGCAGCCATTCTACAATATGATCATTATAGCCATACACCCATCATTTCGTTCCTTCATGCTTGGTTTTAAAACCAGCATTGACCGTCACCAATGTTTATAAAGCATCATCAATCACACACTAATCATCATTCATCAACCCATGATCATGGTTCATCACCACCAACCATTGACCACCACCATCAACCATCAACCACGCCTCATGTTCACTTCCATCAACCATAGACCATCAACCACCGTCTACCATTGACCACCACAGGTACCACCACCACAGGTACCACCACCATGACCATCGACCCAGCGTCCCAGAGAGCTCTGCCGCCGCCGCGCGCGCGCCACATAGACCGAGCGCAGCCGGCCCCCACGGCGCTCGCCCAGCAGTTTGCGCACCGCCAACTCGGCTTCCTGGGAAAGACAATTTCATTGAGCCAATGAATGATGGTATAACCCATGAATATCCATGGATGATGGTTCATGATGACGATGGTTGACGACGATGGTTGACGACGATGGTTGATGGTTGATGGTTCATGATGATAGTTGATCATGATGGTTGATGATGTATGTGTAAATATGTGTCAATGTATTTGTGCAACACAGAATTCACTCATGTTACTTGCATGGGTCTGTATTTGGAAGACTACGCAAAGAAAAGCGTCCTTCTGTACATCTTGACATAATCCAGCGACCCTTTCGCCAATGACCGTCAGAGTTGCAAAAACACCCACAGAAAACAGCTGAAGAGTAGTCTGACCTGGTGGACAACCAGTATTCATGGCACCAAAAGAGGAGGGTCTACGCGCAAAGGCGACTTGGATGCTCCTGAGGGGACCCATGGCATCCTGTTCAGTCCTTCTGATTGGAACCTTTGTCCATGTACTCCTGGCAGGGCTCCGGAACCAGCTCTCCCAAGGAACCAGCGAAGTAGTCTGATGTTGATGAACTGGCTCAAATATCATGCTCACGTGGAACCTTTTGTGATGATCCTAGCCGTAACGTGCCGTGATGTGTTGGTTGAAGAACGTATTGAACAGGAAACCGGGAGACTTGTCAATGACCGTCATTGTCCCAGATCATACTATGAATAAGCAGGTGATAGGGCATTGCTAACAGCGCCCCTACTACTTTTGACCGCGCCAGAACTGAACCGTGGATGTTGTATGCTGTTGAAGTTGGTCATGGCGAGTTTGACAAGTTCCACTGGTTGCTTTGCGGTTCCCCATGTTGCTTCACCTGCAAGACTCAAGCAACAAATCGGATGGAGGGGAGACGCCATACCTTTCAACACGTCCCAGTTTCTGAAGTTTTACGTTAGTGGTTGCTGTGAGATCACTTGCCACCTGCCAAAACACAGCGAGATAGATCCCTGCTTCGATAGAGGATCTTGCAAGACAACAGATCCCACTGTGACTCTGGCACATCACCACCTGGTGAAAGCACCAACCAAAACCTGCTTCAAGAGACTCAATATTTGGGCACATGCACCAAATATCACCCGACAACATCCTACAACGATATGTGAACCAAAGTGGAGCAGCGGAGCCTTTACTGTTTGGGGAAAACGGCAGCCCCCCGATCGCTGGCCGCCGATTCCTTGATCTTTTGCTTCACGATGTCCTTAGACCCAGGGTCCCCTGGGTCCCCGCAAGTCTCATAAGGTTGATGCATATTCAGCAAGGAAGCGCAAGAAGACAAACACAGTCGGTCTCAGTCAGTGGTTGATGTTGCTGACCTTACCCCAAGTTCATATCATGAATAGAGCTGTCATGAGCTGCCTGTACATAAATGACACTCCCAGCATACACCATCTCTGGACAACCTGCAAGCTGAAAATAAAAAGCAACACACTTTACAGGTGCGTCCCAAAAAAATGAAATGAAGGATGACACGTGTCAAATTGCATGACCATTAGGTGAAGCATAGGCATAGGCGGAACCATTGTATTTCCCCATTATGCAGAAACAGAAATGAATGTTTCCAAAGTGTGACTCCAAACAAAAGAAATGAGCAGTTGTCATGCAGGCAAAATGACCGGGCTCGCTCGTTTGATCTCAATTCACCAAGGAAACACACATGCGAAACCACTGAGCTTTGGACTACGGTATCGTCCAGATTTCGAACCGGTGGGGCATTGCAATACCTGTCAGGGCTATCAAAAAACATGGGTTTACAAATGAGGTACCTGGAAACCCATAAAGGGATCTACTACGAACAATATCAAATAGGGTAGTCTTGGATGGTTGGGAGCGTGGCTATGAAGTGTACTTGGTGCAGGTGTATTTAATCATGGATGTTTTTGGCTGAAGCACAGTGAGAGGAGGGAGAACCCAAAAACCGGGGCTCGAACAAATGATCTGGCTCATCATTGATAATTGCAGCAATGATGGTAACAGTGCGGCTCTGAACAACATCGTTCACATTCGTACGTGTCAACACATACACGCAAGGTCTATGCTTTGGATGTGAGCAATATCATTTAACTGACAAGATAGGTGATTCAATGAAACCATTTGACGGCGCTTCGGTGAATATTACATCACTTGTGGATTAAGACATGGTCATTGTGCCTGAGCGCGCGTATGTCTCCATCTCTCTACGCATACAATACATCTGTGCAAAGTTACAGCGCATATGCATGTATGTATGTACAGTACGTATGTATGAATTAATCAATGTATTGATGAATGTATGCATGCATGTGTGCACGTGTGCTTGCATGTACGTATTTACGTGCATACCTCAATACATAATACAGTAGTTATGTGAACATATATATATATACACATTATATATACATATGTGTGTATATGTGCACCTATATGCAAAAACAATATGTGCATACAACAAATGAATACATTAAAAATGTACGTATGTATGTATTTAGGTATTTAGGTAAACAGCGTGTATGTGTTATATCAAGATGTGTGCCAAGTGTACAAGGATGGATTTCTTAAGATGTGTACAATGTGTATGTGTAACTATACAAGAACAAATGCGTATGTACTTATACATACATATACATATATACACATACCGTGCATATATACAGTACAAATATTCATTTATACAGCAACTCAATATACGTTTATTCATGCACAATATATATATATATATACAGTACATCTATATAAGATACATAGATCAATGATCTTCTACCCTGGCTCGCTGCCTGCAGTCCCACTGAGAAACATCCCACCCCGCTGGATCCCACAAGGTTGAGCAGGTTGAGAAACATGTACCAATAATAGTGATGAATAACAATCATGGTCCAGAATGGTTTCTAGTTTGGTATCTCAGGGAGCAAGATCCCACAAATGGTCTATGAACAAGGCGCTGTCGGAATTCTCTGCAATTACAAGGATGATGAGATGAGATGTCTGCTTTGACCAGGCATTTCAAAGCTAATTTCGTGAAAAAATCACACAGCTTATGGCCAGGCAATGAGACAGAACTTCAGGCAACGACATGCACGCACTTATCCAAGTGATCCTTCTGGAAATGCTTGTGCGCATCTATTCTATATGCATCAATCTCTCTATCTGCATCGTGGTCGGAAAGATGTGTGTATAAGGAAGATGAGCATATATAAGTATACATATATCATATCTATATATTGTGGATATGATATCTCTTGTGCATGTGCTTATACGTACATACATATACACGCATCTATCTCTGGAAGAGAGGGGCCTGTTGTGAGCGCGGGATTTTGGACAATTATGTAATGGCAAGTTAGCCAAATAGAAAAGTGGTGTGAGGACTTGGTTATGGTAGTGAAAGTTAGCACCCTCTCAGTTTGCTGGGTTCATGGAATTCATGGGCCCTTACAGCCCTTACACAACATTTGTATGTGGATAAGTCTTATTGGGCCAACAATGTCATCAATGGTTTCATAAATTGTTTGAGTAAGCTGGGGTGAGAGATGGTGAGAGCATTGCTGTGCACTAGCCAGCTTCCACTAGGCAGCACTCTACATATTACTTGTAGTCATATGTTGCATTACTTTGTATCATTTTGTATTACTGTGCTACTTTGTATTACTTTGTATATGGATGGGTTCTATTGGGATGAGATGTACATGTAAGGTGAATCCCCTGTGGCTATATTATGATGCTTCACCGAGAATGCAAATACTGTTTGCAATTCAATTTCTTTGGGCTGAGTTGGAACCTATTAGGCTGACATTATCTCTTCAGATGGGTTCCATTTTAGAAAAATGACAGAGGTGGAACATCTTATTGTTATATACATGGCACTAAACGATTAATAGCTCAGTAACTTGGGTCTTGTTTTCCATCCTTTAGATACAACCCCAAAGGACTTATGCAAACATTTTTGCAGTAACTACAATACAGCCAATACAGCAACCACCATAGCTACCATTAAATCAAATCCTTTGCCACCAGCCAATCGCCACAAATCACCACAAGTGACCATAATATTATCCATACTTTCTATATGAACCAAAAAACTCAGTGACATTGCCCAAGCATCAACATTTGAAATGATGACTACCAATATAACTTTTCGGGCTTGCATGGAACTCACAGGCCCCTGCCCAATATTTGCATTTATATTCTGAGCATGTCGTTTCTAGATGGCTATCATTGCAATTCAGATTGGCTCCATGGACTAATCAGGCAACACCATGGAAATGAGGGGGTATGAGCCACTAGTATGGTGAAGAATCAGCAGTAGGTAACAACAACAATATATAGTCTAAAGTGACCATAAGTAACCAAAGAACTGTAAGCAACCATGGTAACTACAGTATCAGCAGCCACCTAAATACATTTAAGCCATAAAGGTCAAGACTGTTGCCACTGCCAAAATACCAAAGCCTCCAAAAGCACAGGCTTGACATTGATATATGGCTGATGTTTTAATTAATCATAGCTGCTATGCTTTGTCAACTATGGTTTAGATGGTCATTATGTCTAATTTTGGTCAAAATAATTTCTTTTAGATATAATGACCTATGTTGTAACTTATGAGTTATGATGGTCATTATTGCTATCGTGGTGGTTATGGTAGTGTCAATTGCTATCTATGGTGCTTATGATTAAACAAAATTGGAGATTATTTGAATGAGGGTAAGTTACATAGTCCTAGCTAAAGCTCATATTATATACGGTTTTACTACGTAACCGATGCTTCCTATATGTTTGATGTACGGTCAGGTGAGGGTGGGGCACTGGAACCCAGGGTACTTAGAGCATTTTGGGGCTCACTGGAAGGTTTAAAGGCCAGGAATTCTTGGATCTTGGATCCAGGAAGCCTTAAAGCGCTTTAAAGCTTCCTAGTGGGAAAAAACATGTTCTAAGTACAGTAGAAGGGGCAGAACTCAGGGTACTAGGAGCATTTTGGGGCCCACGGGAATCTTCAAAGCGCTTTAAAGCTTCCTGAATCCAAGCTCCAAGATTAGCTGACCAGACTAGATTGGATTAATCTGGATTAATCCTAGGAACTCTAAACAGTGAACAAAAACCAAAAAAACCAAAAAAAACAAAAAACCAAAGATTTCCAGACTAGTCTGAAGGGGGCCGATATCTAAGTAGTCCCCAAATCATTGGTTTTTTTGGTTTTTTTGGTTTTTTTGGTTTTTTTGGTTTTTGTTCACTGTTTAGAGTTCCTAGGATTAATCCAGATTAATCCAATCTCGTCAAGCAGACATTTTTTTGATGTCAGATAAAGGACAAACAGCAGACAGCCATGGTCATTCATTTCTTTGGGACACGCTCATGTATTTCTTTCAGGCACATACTAAGTACATAACTAAAACAACAATGATTACAAACTTGTTGTGAGCGCAAAAAACAAATACATATACAGCATTGTGTGGTCTGATATCCAAAAAAAACTTGCTTTTCCGCGCTCACAACAGGCCTTTCTGCTCTGGAAATACATGCATGTTTACAAGAATGTTTGTCACAGGTGCGCCGAACAGGTCCGGTTCCAGACTCCCTGTAAGCATGCTGGCATCACAAATCATCTGTATTTAATACTTTGATGTATGTAAATGTTTTGATGGAATTATTCATGCAAATGATACATTGCAAAACATTTTCCGTACCTACCTAATAATTAGTTTGGGGTATAAGCTCATCTGTGCATGTCCACAACTCATCAGCGTGCAGGAATG
>VSDK01019850.1:117450-143696 GCA_009767595.1 Symbiodinium kawagutii | reverse complement strand
AGAGCGTCGAGATTTTAAGGGAGACCATGAACCGCCCAAAAAGTACAGTCACAGGGACGGTGAGGGGTAACAGTGAGAGAAAGCGAAATGGGAAGAATACCATGAATAACAATGAGCTGGCATTTGTCGCTGATGAGTTTAAGTCCAATGATGGAGGCTAAGTGTTGCAACAGGCGCAAGAGACGGTGCAAAGTTTCCTGTGTACGGGCAATGAGTACTGTATCGTCAGCAAATTCTAGATCTGGAAGTGAGATGTTGGAAGAAAAAGTCCAAGGAGTATATCCAAAGATAAGATCAAAGATAGAGTGGAATTCTGGAGTCAGCGCCGAGAGTACAATAATTAAAAGGTATGCCACGTTGGAGGAAATAGGTAGGGGAGGAGGACTCTCCTTCCTGAACATAGAAGGAACTGTGGCGAATAAGGCCATGATAGAAGAGACGCAAGTTGGGGGAACTCCGTAGCGGAGAAGGGCAATTTCAAGCGCCCTATGAGTGATGGAGTCGAAAGCCTGTGACCGGTCAAGGAACAAAATATAAAGAGACGATGCGAGACGCTCAAAGATTTCAGCGAGACGACAAAGGAGAAAGAAAGGAGTTGAGAGGGAACGACCTGTTCGGAATCCAAACTGTTGAGGTTGGAGGTGAGAATCAAGCGCTCGAGCCAAAAGTATTTAAAGCAGAGAGGCGTATAATTTGTAAATGGAGTTTGCCAAGGATGCCGGCCTGTAACTGGAAGGAGATTTACTGCCTTTGCTATTGCCTTTGTATATCATGACAATGTTAGCTACACGCCAATGAGCAGGAGCAGCATGATGAAAAAAACAATACTGGAAATGAGCCAGGAAAAGTTTTTTGATGGAGTGAAGGAGAAAAGGAGAAGTCGGAGAGATTCCATCGGTAGGGAATCGTCCAGGGGCTCTGCCCGTACTGGATTTTTTGAAAAGCGTGGTAGAAATCCGTCATAGTGAACGGAGCATCGAATTCAAGGTGGAGAGGGGCCAAGGGATCTCGTGTAATCGCCAAAGTGCATCAAGCCGTGCTTGGAAGCGGCATGGTGCGTGGCATCAAAATCCTCCAATTCAGCATCCTCGAAAAGGAGGGTGGTGATTTCTGTCGCAAACCTGTGGAAAGCCTTGAAGTTCTTCTCCTCAAGAATTCGCGCTCTACAGAATTGATGCGCAGGTAGTCCAAACATAAAGCAGTCCATGTAAATTCATTACACATAAACCTTTGGCCTTTGTGCACAACCTGGCCTGAATTGCTGCTTTACATCAAAAAACAAAGCTTATGGATGCTTATGGGCCATACATGATCCTGGTTAGCGGTTCACCAGCCTCCACTTGTTCAGTTTTTGTCTTGTCCCACTGCTTACCCTACCGGCTGGACGCTTGTTGTTGGATCCGGTGGGGTTATCTTATTCATTGTTCTCCAGGAAGTACTTCTAGCTCTAGGGAATCCCCCTAATCGTGTCTCCGCTCCCTCCGAACCCTTTGCACGCAGGATCCTACCTTGAAAGCCCTGGTAACTTTTTTTGCGGCGTCCAAGGGTTTGCCCTGCAGCACAACGACGAGTAAGCAAAGCTTCACGCCGATCAACGTGTTGCTGATGAGCATGAGGGTGCCATTGAAGCCAGCCCTGGTAATTTATGCCTAACAACCATGCTATTCTTCAATTACACGGACTACGCGTTTTACAAACATACAGTACACGCATGTAATGTATCTTTGTACTGTAGGCTACCTATATTTCTATATCTATAAAAAATACCTGGACCTTCCGACGAGCACATATTTCTGCTCAAGCCCTTGTTTGTAGCATTTTTTGAAGTTTAGCAATTTTTGGGAATTCGAGCCCCTTTCACAAAACGAGCAGAGAAGTTTGGTAGTTGGCATCCCAACCGTTATCAACAATTTCGCTCCACAAAAACACGGCACACAACGGGCGCAATTATGTGCAAACACAATTACATGCGAACGAGCGCAATTTCAAAAAGTGCTCTTTTGGATTTTTGAATCACGCAACCCAGAATCGTCATCAAACAAAACGAGCAGAAAGAGACTAAACGAGCAGAAATATCAAATCCGAGCACTCCAACTCCTCAAGCTCAAAAATGTGCTCAAAGGAATGCCTAGGTATATACATGTCCAATTTCAATTGTATTTTTGATACACACCCCTGTACATTTAAAGATGCAACATTGCCCCGTGAGGCAAGATCTCTTCATTCAACCATGCTGTCTCTTCCAGCAAAAAAGAGCCAGGATCTTCTGCGACTTCCCTGCGGTTGTTGCTGTTTTTCAGAATATCAATGTATTTTCATATTATAAAGTTACTGCCTAGACACTGTGCACTTCCTTTTTGCTGTATACTGCTCCCTTCGCGCTGCTCCCATTTGATATATACAAAAAGCAGGTCGGAACCCACAACAAAAGCCCATGTCCTTCCAACACAGGGGTGACCATTGGGGGGCGGGGCTACTCACCCTGCTCTACGCAGCATGGGCACTGTTGCTGTGCTCTCTGGAGCGGAATGCTGTATGGATCATGGACAGTTCGCAAGCAAATGCGGGCGACATCAAGTGGCATGTCCGTGCAAGTGCAAGAACATCGCGCAGGGTACCTCAACTACAATGCAGGAAAATCTCAAGTAAAGGAGCAAGTTTCAGAGGCACACAAGTAGTTGAGGAAGGTGTGCCCGGAGTGCGCTGCTGCAGACCCAGTCGGGTTGCTCTGCTTGGAGGCAAACTCCTTGTAGCGAGATCTGTTGCCAAAGTAGAGTTGAGCTGCTTCTTTGTTGTGCTTGACATACTCTTGCGCCAACAACTTCAAGTTCGCCCGGGTGAAATCGCGGCAGCGCGGGACATTTGCGAACCGCAGAAGCACAGACGAGTTGCTAGCGGGATCATACATTCTATGGGCGAGCAGGCGCCAACAAATGTAGTTCTCACGCGACTTCAGCCCAGATACCCGCGGAAAGAGTTCGCGGCTCACTTGACGCACGCTGGCCTCAGATCAGTCCAAAAATGGCATCTGCCACATGGTGGTGTCGCGAGCGATTAATCATCTGGCCGCCCCGGAAGATTATCGACCCATGAAATCAAAGGACCGGATAGAAGCAACCATGGGGGGACAAAATGATGAAGGTAGCAGGAGACATAGCAGGGGGAAAACCACGGAAGCACAACCAACACACCAAATCCCAGCAGGTGGAACATGAGAACCAAAAGGCTATGACCAGAACAGCCAAAAACAGCACCAAAATAAGCACAAGCACAACAAAAATACCGCTCAAAACCACCAGCACAACAAAAATATAAAAACAGCAGCAGGCAAGACCGCAAGCACCAAAATGACAAACAGAAATGCCAGTATGACAACCATCGAACAAAATCACCAGCGCAAACAAAAACATGAGCATAACAAAAGAGAACAAAAGCATCAGCATCTAAAATGCCACACCTGCCACACAGAATGACGCCCTGCGCGGCAAATCTTATGTACACCTGCCACACAAGAGGACAATGGTCAGTGACACAAAGGGGAGGCGGAGGACGCGGAGGCGGACTAGTCTGGGGGATACAGTCGGGATACAGTAGAAATAAATGTATACATAAATAAATGTCTATACTCATCAGTTCCAAAAGTAAGAACCTCAAGCGCTGTCAGAGAAGTTGCTATGTCAGGTCGCCGCGACAGAGCGACAACCAAACAGCCGGTTTCATCCGTGAAGTCGTACGCTCATCCTCCTCGCCCCTCATCTCGGGCAATGCCTTGTCCAACGATCGGTCCTCCAGTGCCAGCATTGGTGGCACACGATCGTCGCTGAGCCAGGCATGTTTGCCACAGTCTCTGATGCAACCTTGACCGCGACCTCTTTTTGGACAACGCCATCAATCAACTAGATCCATACGTGCTTGAAATCCTTTGCTCGTGCGAAATCACCTCGAAGATCCACATAGCCACATAGCCTTGGGCAAACGAGAAACAAATGTGCTGTATCAACGCGATTGCACAAGAGTGCGGGTCACTTCATGGATGGTTGTCGCGCGTGTACATATATTTATATATATATATACATGTGTGTGTGTGTTTATTTGGATATATGATATGCATCTATCAGTATATATATATATATAAGTATATATGCATATCAAAGTATTCATAAGTAAATATGATATGCAAAAAATATTTATATATATTTGATATGCATGTATAAATATAGGGATGTAAAATACGCATGTAAATACACATGTATTTATTTATTTGTTTATTTATTTTTATTTATTGATTTATTTTTAAATATATATATATATATATATTTATTTATTTATTTATTTATTTATTTGTTTATTTATTTATTTGTTTATTTATTTATTTATTTACTTATTTTTTGATTTGTTTATCTATTTATTTATTTATGTGTGTATGCGTGTCTCATCAGTGGATGTTTGTTGCACTGTGTGAAATGTAACTGTTCTATCGGTTTTCATGTTCTTGTGCCATTGGTATGCTAGCAAGTGTCCTGTGATGACTTCTTGATTTTCATGCCACGCTAGATTTTCCATCTTCTCCATCCTGTCATTGGTTTTTGTTTTTTGCGAAAGGGTCCAAAATGCTGTCCTTCCAGCTTTGTACATGGGTACTGTTCCAGTGGATAAGTGTAGAATACAAGTAAGTGAGAAAGAGCGCGTTGATCTGTACAAGCACATATGACTCTATATATGTGTTGTGACGCATTGCTTCTTGTTTGCTCCTTCAAAATCTTGAGCGTACACATCGATGACTAATTATGTACAATAATAGGCCATGCCAACCAATGATACAAACCATGGCAATACTTGATGGCTGGTTTTGATGCATTGCTCATTACATGTAGTTGGTTGAGCCCCAAAGTGGTATAATGGGAGTTCCGTATTCATACACAACCCCCATGGCTGGCGTTCGAGCCCCAAACCGCGCGTGCAACCGCTGGATCTCCCATTACTCAATGATCATCGTCAATACTAACCAGTATTGACCATTATCCACCTACCAGCATTAACACTCATTCATTGAATCATCATTAGCAATAGTTGCCAATTCTTAGCCATCACCAAAGCATCAATAAACATCCGTCCGGGGGGTTATCCGGACCTTATTTTAGCATCGAAACTGTATTTCGTATGGGCAGGCCCACACGGAATGGACTTGACTGCTGATAACGAATTTGATCAAACTCCTTCTTGAGATGGGCTAAAACCTGAGTTTTAAAGCATTTCGTTTGCAAGCCGTCAGCTTGTTTTGTCGCGACACTTTCATCCAAAGGATTCCTTGTACAAAGGATTCTTTGTACAACCCCAACCCCACCCCAACCCCATGTGTGACGTAGCATCAACTCCATGAAGCAAGCGCAAGAGAACGTTAGCATGCGAAGCAAGTGCAAGCGGACATTAACATGCCCCACCCCAACCCCAACCCCATCCCAACCCCATGCATGACGTAGCATCAACTTCATGAAGCAAGCGCAAGAGAACGTTAGCATGCGAAGCAAGTGCAAGCGGACATTAACATGCCCCACCCCAACCCCAACCCCATCCCAACCCCATGCATGACGTAGCATCAACTTCATGAAGCAAGCGCAAGAGAACGTTAGCATGCGAAGCAAGTGCAAGCGGACATTAACATGCCCCACCCCAACCCCAACCCCATCCCAACCCCATGCATGACGTAGCATCAACTTCATGAAGCAAGCGCAAGAGAACGTTAGCATGCGAAGCAAGTGCAAGCGGACGTTGACATGCCCCACCCCAACCCCAACCCCAACCCCGTCAAAAAGTAGTAAAAAGGGTCCGGTTTTCCCCCCGCTAGCATAAACATCAACAAACCCGTTTTGTTTGCTATTGCCAACCAGGATTGACCAATTCTCAACCATTAGTAAACCCACCACAATCAATAATCGCTCATCAAACCACCATCAAAGCACCATCAAACCACCATCAAAGCACCATCAAAATGCCATCAAACCACCATCAAAATGCCATCAAAATACCATCAAAATACCATCAAAGAATCACAAAATATCAACCACTAAACATCATCAAAGCACCAATTGGCACCTTCACCGCTGCGCTCCAAGGCTCGGCAAACATTTCTTCACTCGTCGAGTCACAGGGGAGCAGCAGCGCCTTGTGCGGCTTGAGCATTTCGACACGCTGTGACATTGGCACCGGGGGAGCTGGCGGTGCTGGCGGATCTGGCCACGAAAAACTGCAGTCATCAGCGATGGAGCTGCATGGCGAGTGGCCAATCAACAGATTTGAAAAAATAGAAACAAGCAGCAATAAGTTGGCAATAAGCAATCAATGGATCCTTCAGAAGCGGAATTCTGATCTGCTGTTGCCCCAAACTAGTTGGTAGGGGAACCCGCAGGCGTGAATATAGTCATCACTATCACTGCAATCATCTAATTATAAGCATCAGAATAACCAACCAACTAAAAAGCCAGCATGCAGATCTTTGTCACGCTGCTGAGCTGACAACTAGCTTCAAAAAAGCATGCAGATAAGTGTCCAGCCAAAAGAATGAATCATTGAACAACTGTTTCCCAAGGTGTGGGTACCGGCTACAATGCTAAGGACAAAATAATGTTGTCCCACCATTTGCTTCCAGGAGGGTGATACAAACGAAGAATCAGTTTCCTGTGCTGCATGGTCCGCATTGTATTGGTTTTTGTGCTTGACGTAAAAAGCAAGAGGCAAAAGAGTGTTTACGTTTAGTAGTGGTTACTTACACATTTGCAAACGTCCAAGATATGTGATATATCTGCAACCCTGCCTGGTGGTGTGCAACAAAAACTCCATCTGATCAAAATCCATGACTAATCAAAAGTTGGCGTGGTTTGGATGTACAGATCTGTGAAGAGCAGCTGGGGCACAGCAAAGGTTTTCAGAGGTCCTCACGGATACCCATGATGTAGAACCGAGTCATTCTATGATTCTGTTTTCCGTCCAGATTCCATGCAAATACACCAAGTCCAACCCAACATGGAAGGTACAAACAAACGACGAATGAACTCAAGCAATGACGTCGTATAGATAGCTCCATGCAAATTTCGACGTTCGGAATTTCGGTTGCCTTATGATGGACAAGTTGAAAAATGATACCTTTCCATGCATGATTTGTGTAGCTTTCTCGTGGGCTGAAAGGATTCTACTGTGAAGAGCTAATCGAAGTTATAGCTCCATTTGTGCCATTTACATTGCTGTCCTCCGCTTGAACAACCCGTGGCCGAAATAGCTTTTGTCGGGATATTGGTCCATCTATTCTTGGGACCATTGGTTGTGACCCTTGGGATACCCATGGTCCATGCTGCCAGTGATAAGGGTTGGTTGGAAACTCGTCGGGATACTGACTTGATCACCCAGGGTGGTTGATGAGAGTCCATACTGTTTAATTAATATATGTTGAGAATGCTTGTGGTTGGTAACAGGTAATGATTGTTGCGCTTGATCAGCAACGGTCAGCAATGGCTCATGCTGGGTGAATACGGTCAAGAGGGTATCTGTTGGGGTGCGCAATACTTGATTGATAAAGATTAGTGGTTGATGATGTTTGATGAAGACTGATGATGGTTCTTTCAAAAGTTCATAGTGATTGTGCATCGTTGAATGGTCATCTTCACCTCCAGGGGTCCTTGACCCCTTTGTCAGTCAATGCTACAGGTTGGTTGATACTGATGTGTTTCTTTTGTGCTGGACTTTGCTTTGTGATTCACGTTTAGAATGGTTGGGACTGGTCTCGGTCTCGTGTTATATGGCGACAACCAACAGCCAACAACCTGAAGGACCTGGAGAGGACCTGGAGAGGACTAAGAAGCCGCCGTCTCCACGACCCATCAGCAACGATTTCCAAAGATCCATCAGGGTTTCAGTCGTTGAGATTCCCCAAACATGGTGGGACAGCTGTAGACGTAGCCAACAATATTAGGCCTTCTGACTGTTACGTTAATCATGGTTGATGATCCATGAGAGCCAACAATGCTTGATATTGCTTGGCGGCTTATAGATCCCTTGCTAAAAATATTTTTTTAGTGGTTATATGGTAAATCAATCAGATCCCAAAAACACTAAAAACATGAGTTAGTGGGTATAAGCCATCCAGATTATGATGGCTAACAGTGATAGGTCATAGATGGTCATAGGTCATCCCGAGTTAAGGACTCCGATAGTCCCTAACCCTTGCGGAAGCCAAGCTATCCCTCAACGCTGGATTCCTGCATCCACAATCTCATCATAACCCCCTTGTCGCTTGCTTGCTATGATATCCCCTGTCAATGATCAAGTATCAAAAAGCCCCAAAAAATCACAGAGCACTTTGGGTTCCTGGAAGTTCTTGGAAGTTTTTCAACGCCTTTCTGTACCTTTCTTACTACTTATCACAATTGTTGGGGTACCTGGGCATCCAGGTGCACGCCCCTGCCGCCAAGTCGCTGAATCCAGTGGAATAGCAGTTTCAAGACCTGCCGTCGGAGATACACCGAGAAATCACCAGTGAAAGTCAACGACTGCCAACGGTTTTCCATGACGAATCACTATGAACCCCATTATCAACCATGTATTGACCATATAAAATCGCCATCATTCAACATGTTCACAGTCATGCGGCCAACACTTCAAACATCCGTTGGTGCGCTGATGTAACCGACCATAATCTGGGGCACAGTCTTGACATGCCGCTGACATGCCAAGTTCCCGGTGCTGCGGGTGCCCCAAGTAGTGGCTGGCCATTCCCATCCAGGTCTCCAGTGTCGCATTCGTCTCTCCCTTCGTGGTGGTCCATCTTGGTGGGCACAACTCAACAGCAGAACCCAAAAATCCAGAGTCAAGTGGCAGTCAGCTCATCTATTGGTCATTTAAGTCCAGGGTCTCGCGTGCAGATGTTTGCACCAGCAGCAACAGCCGCCGGATGAACTGACCAAGAAAGCAACCAATAGCAAGAACGCAAACAACAACAACAACAACAACAACAACAACAACAACAACAACAACAACAAATGGCGATGGCTTGTGGTGATTATTGTGGGAACAACCTGTTGATAGTGACCAATGGTTCATGACCTGTGCTTCACAAGCCGACAGGTTGTGCTCAAGTATTCCACGGCGGATAGTGACCACAGTAACCAACGACAGGAATGAGACCACGACCAGCAGTGATTCCTCATTCCGCACTGGAATCATCAGAAACCCTGGTTTCCCAGCGGTTATGCATTTCTGAACCACGGCTAAAGGAGGCTCCAACAGGTTGGGACTGGCCCCGAGCACCCCAAATTATGGATCAATGGTTGGTACCCGTTGACAGCGCAGCAGATCAGCCTGGCCTGCATCAACAGCTTCTTGCAACGATCGCGCCTAGACCAGTTGTCATCACGACAGTAGGCGGCACGATTTAGCGATGCTCGGTATGATTTTTTGGAAAGAATTTATGAGGAATGGGTGTGATGATTTTGTTGTGCATGCTTGTCAAACCATGTAAATCAACCAAAACCACAGCCACCACCACCACCACCACGACTCTGATCAGAACCCGTATGTTGAGGGTGTTCTTGAACGGTGTACACACCCTATTTGTATAAAAAATAAGGATTGTAGCCATTTACGGTCCAAAAGTCGAAGAAAGCAAGAACAACAAGTAAGAACTCAAAACTCATGTCGATCTTGTTAATAAGAACAATCTATGCAATAGCCGCTGAAGATCTCAAGAGGTACCACCACAATCGATGGGAACTGACCCGACTCTTGTAGTAAGTCAGGGTTCCGAAGTCTACCTGCGATCCACATGAATCAAGATGCGGAATGACGGATCCCCTTGAAGGATGAACGGGGATCCAAGAGAAACTATGCATTTAAATATGTGTATATCTGACTATATATGTATGTATCTTCAAGAACAATATACATATATATATATATATGCATGGTTTAGGTACAAGAAAATGTTCATATATGTACCTCCTGCAAATACCCCTGAAACTCAAATGTGAAAGGGCCCCCAGCTAGGAGAAACAATGGCAGTATGGCAGTAAGTGTAGTAATCCCTTTGAATTCCCGAAGACACCAAAAGCCCTGCTCAGCATCACAACTTTAGAGCTTGTAACTAGGCCTCTGGGTCCTTCCCCAGTTGAGAACCTGTACATGTGGGTGCGCCCAAAATGTGTAGTCAAACCATTATGCGAAACTCTGCGGTTTGGATATATGTACACACTCTATACATGTGTATATTCTTCAAGTAACAAGCCCAGTCATTTGTGCAAAGACCCAGCCGAATCTTTCAATCAAATACCGGATCCCCTAAAATCACAACGAGCCAGGTACTGATGGTTAATGGCCAACTCACTGTTCGTTTCACGACTAATGTCGGCATGACCATGATGTCCAAAAGGGGGTTACCCTCTTTGAAACTAACCTGGGAGCTAAAGGTCACCATTTTCAAAATGTAGACGCCATGTTTTTTCCACTTCCAGGTGCCGGAGGGTCTCCCAAAAATGGTTCCTTTCCCCAGGTGCCATTTTGGTACCCTGTACCCCAGCTGTTCACCAAACTTCTCTTAGGTCGTTCTGGATACCCACGGCTTCACAACCCCGGATCCCACCTGGAGTCCGTTTTCGCTTCACCGCTGCCCTGACTCGTGGCATCTTCGCCGTCGGGATGCTCCTCATGCCGACCGCGCGCTCCCCGCGCGCCACGACCGGGGCTCCGTGGGCTGTCGCCTGCGATAGCAAGAGCTGCCACGTTTGGAGAAATTCCTGGATATTTCATAGTTTTTGCAATAAATATGGAGCTAGAAATACTTACATAAACATGTACGTGTGTGTGTGTGTGTTTACATTTTTTGATATGCGTCAATCATATATGCATGTAAGGAAAAATGTGCATATGTCAATAGAGAGAGAGAGAGAGATTTGAGTATATGTACATCGAGATACATAGATATACATCCGGACACAATACAACAAAAAAATCAAGCCCCAGCGAGGATGCTGGACTTGTTAATTCATAGGCCATCGCATATCTATATTGACAAACTATGGCTTGCATGTCCAACATTCTGAGCTATAAATGATGTATTCTATCTCTGTATTCTACAGTGCTCATCAAAAAGTCAATCTTTGCGAACATATTAATTATGCGCAATTAGATACATGCATATATATATATATGTATATTGATATATATATATACATACATTAATATATATACAAACATGATATATGCATATCCGTATCGGCATAGTCCAGGCAAGAGCTTCAGAACATCAGTGGCCACCGGCTCAAAGTGGGGAGAAAGGTGTGAAGGCTGCAAAGGGTACAATGGATCTACATTGTTTGTGACTTCTGCTTTTCCGGGAAGTTGACTTGGACTTTCAGCAACTACCCAAAACAGCTTGACCTTGCGAGCTTACGGTGTTTTCATGCACTATAACCGCATAGACGCGACTAGTGTATGCTAGACTGCTTGTACGCTGCAACAAAGTGCGACTAAAAGTCCAAATGAACGGTTCCGAGACCAGAACCTCTTCAATCAACATGGGTCTATTCCATGTCCATCGAAGGTGCCCACGCTGGTCTACCCCTGTCATTCCTATTGACGTAGAGGAACGATGGGTATTCAGTACCAAAATCGATAATTTCAATCATGACCAACCATCATAGTCCTCTATCACTGTCGCTTCCAATCCCCCAGTGTTCCTTCTCAACCATGATCAAATAAAAAGCATAATCCAATACAGTATTCATGTCTATTTGTCAACCACCAACTCACCAACCACCTTTATCAACAACATCAACCATCACTTCAACCATCACTTCAACCATCACTTCAACCATCACTTCAACCAACCTCCACCTACCCTCAAGCCACAGCTGCGCGGCTTGGGCCTCTGCCCGGGCTGCGCGGGCTCCGCCCTGGGCTCCGCCCGGGGCTGCGCGCAGAGCGCGCTTCGCGCGCGCGTTGGTTCAGCTCCATCAGCGAGCCGTCGGCCAGGCGCACGAAGCGGGGCACCACTGCAGCAGCCCTGGCAGATGGAAATTCAACGGGGAGAAGCAACCGAAGTCAACCAGAATTTCAACCTTGCCACTAGTCAACAGAACTTGCTAATTGGCCAGTTGTAGAAGCCTTGCCACTTTGTACAAACCGAATTCAACAGGACTGGCCATCAATCTTGTCAGTTCTCAAATCCTCTCAAATCCTGCAGGCCAATGATTTGTGCCCCAATCACGGGTTTCGAAACCCTTCGGTGATTGGAACATTTTGGAATCTGAGAACCCACCGTAGAAGCCGAAGATTCCCAGATCTTCCGAAAACATCGGGAATGGCCACTGCCATTTCCATCCCTCGCCTTGGGCTGCTGTCAGGACTACCTCTTGGGCTGTTGTTCGGACTGCCAGAGGTCCCGGTGGCGCGACGCAGCAGCGCGGTCACGGACGCCAGATTCTTCTTGAGTTTCACACCCCCTGTGCAGAAATGGTTGCCGTTGGTCGTGATTAGCTGTGGTTGGTCCATGGTTGATGAATGCTTGGTTCATGGTGAAGGTGCATGGCCACCTGATGGTTGGTAAGATTGAGGAAGCATGACCTAAACCAGCTAAAGATGCACTTGTTTCCTGGGGAGACCCTGAGAATTTCGTACCAACTAATCATAGTTTCGGGCTGGGCCCGGCGTTCCCAAAGCCATCACGGCGCTCCCGAACTGTAGAGAACATTATTATCATGCAAATCATTGCACAAATGGTCTTGACACGAGTAGAAGTGGTTTTCAACACTTGGCGGTGGTGTCCGCAAATCAAAGATGTGCTTGTCAAAACAACCGCTTGAATATCCTGTGGTACCGGTTGTTGCAAGATGATACCGATCAACAAAACATAGCTGAGGATTCTGCTCATAGCTTTGCCATGTGAACAAAGAGGTGTCGGGTTCTCGTTTATTGCCATATGGGGCTCGGAGTCCACGGCATGGCGGTTCAAAATCCTGCACTTGTGCATGCCCTCGTGGTGCTTGACTTCCACGCTGGGCAATTCCAACCATCTAGGATCATGAAGGGCTCAGAGATGAACTGATGAAGGCACCCCTGAGGTTTCATCAACGGCAACCCAGCTGTTGGTCATTGCCAGCAACACCAAGCAGCGTGCCAACAGCTCCTGGGCCCGGCACCTGCTCCGGCACTTCTGGAGCTCACCGGGCTGCGTCGTCCACTGGTGGCTCCCGGGCTCGAAGGGCTGGTGGCGCCGCTGCGGCCGCTGCGAGGACTGCGGGGGCTGTTCCTCGCGCTGGGAGGACCATCCACGTCCTCCTCCTGGAGCCAGAGCAAAGAATGATCTGAATCACTTTGAGTCTGATGTCTGGATGCTTCTGGATGTTTCTGGATGCTTCTGGATGCTTCTGGATGCTTGCAGCTAGTGGTTGATGATGGTTCACTTGTGGTGCTGTTGATGGTTGCTGCTTGATGACAAATCTTTTTCGTCGAAAGACGTCAAAATCATCCCTCTATTTTGGGCTTTGCAAAATCTTCGGTTTGACCCTGTCTGCTGTTTGACCCTGGCGTGTCCAAACGATGTACGCCGAAGCTCCCGAATGGGAGAAGAGAAGCCTATTCACATGGAACCGCCGGTCTGTTAGGTGCAGAAAGGCATCTTTCAGCCCACCAGAGCAGCTCCTTGTGCCAAAGGCCCAAGACACGCAGAACTCCGCAGACCAAATACCTCCGTTGAGAACGGAATGGAGCGGCGCTAGGTTGAGGGGTCATCAACCACCTGGTGGCTGGGGGTCACCAGCACCGCAAATTCCAACGTTGTTCTGGGTGTCGGCATTGCTGCTGCCATCAATAGTGCTACCAACAGTGCTGTTGGTTCTCTTGATATTGCTACCCCCCACCACCATGTTTGGTCTCATGGTTGTTCTTATTGGTTCCCTAGGCCCACTACCACCCAACTCTATGCAACAGATCAGTGGAAGGACCAGAGCTCGATGAGTATCGGTCATCACCAATGATCCCGAAAATGGTGTAGTAGTTTACATTTTAACAGTTGGACTGGAAACTGGTCATTTATGGCATGCCCACCAGGGCATATACCAAATATTGTAGTACCACATGTGAAGGTGACCGGCTGCGCAGCACTCAAAGAATCTTCTGTTCAGAACACATTTTGCATTTTGGAGGTGGATGGTGGATTGTTCTCATCCAACACGACAACAGTGCACATCAAGATCAAAGTGTAAGGATTCCATTGAATTCTAAGACTGCCTAGTGCAGATCAAGAAATATGCTCAGAAGTCACAGAACATGTTCCGACAAATGCCCAGTTGGATCCAGGAAATCACCAAAGCAGCCATACATGCACCAACCAACCAACCAACCAACCAACCAACCGACCGACCAACCGACCAACCAAGCAAGCAAGCAAGCAAGCAAGCAACCAACCAACCAGTTCCCCTACGCTGGTCCTCCCACAACGGCATGAACTCCCCCAGTGATATTCATCTCATGTGAACATTGACAGCCTCAAATCGATGACGAGTTTCAACAATCAAAAATGTGGATGTGCAAACATGCATATGATAATGCATACTCGTAAATGTATGTACACTATATCTAATCATATATATGCATACAACATACAGCATGCACTATAGACATACCTTCCGAGTATCACAAGAATGGTTCATCATCGCAGAGGCTGCACTCTAATCTGCAAGTACCATGAAAGATATGAATTTATGTACATGTTTGCTTCTCATGAAATATGCACAACCAAATATACATATACAGTGCATAAAATTGGTATTCAGAAATGACTGTATATTGTGATGACCCTTCATGGACATTACGAGCTGAAAGGTTGAGATGTTGAGATGTGAAATACTGACCTGTCTTGATCCATGATCATGACACATCCCAATGTAAGTCATGGTCAGAACTCGTCATTACTAGTCATCCATATGATGAGCACAAGAATGAGAGCCACAATTTTCAGCTATGACCCATCCACATGGCTTGAAAGTAGCAGCCTCTACTGTTTGTACCAACAGCATTCCCCAGTCCAGCTCCACCCCATGCAAGTTGCTCTTCTGCACGGGACTCCTGAAGCGAAAGCGTGCTGCTGGATGAAGATTGCCATTGACAACAAATGACAACAATACCACCCAGTAGACCTAGCAGCTTTAAGGAAAAGTGACTAGTGGGCTTCGACAGTTGCAGCGGGCACCGCTCCTCAAAATGCAAGCGCCGGTCGCGCGAAACCCATCGCAAGAGTCGCACCAAGAAGTGGGGTGGATTGCCCAAATGCGTTGATTGCCTCACACTTCACAGTCCAGGCCCAGATCAACAAGATGTTCTTCCAGAGAGCTGGCGTTGGTGGTTCGTCACGGCTAGGGTTGTGGATGTCGGTGCTAGTCCTTACTTCTGAGATTTACCTCCAGGGGGTTGCAATGAACAGGACAGGTTGAACTCTAGGTGTTCACTGGCACAACAAAGGCTACTCCAATCCCAGGAGAAGCTGTGACAAAAAAGGACAAGAAGATATCCGAAAGAGGTTGTCCCCATAGTTGATTGTGTATCTATATTGACTACAGGGACTCAAAAGGTTGATGATGTGATTCAGCTCTAAGGGCCTGCCACAAAGGTTGAATCAAATTCCCTCATCCAAGGTACAGATACGCCTAAAATACGAAGCTCTTGGAACCATGAGACCATGACACCTGGAAAGCTATCCATGACGTTTCCTTCTCAAAAGAAATCACAAGAATCACTGTGCAATTCTGTTTTGCAGCTAACTCGTGGGTCCGATCCCCTCATGGGGTCCGATTTCTGTCATGTCCCCCTCTCCAACTTTGCCTCACCGGGTGTGTCCCCTTTGTGACTTGAAAACCGCACGGACAGCAGAGCCCTGCTGCCTTCGGCTTCCAACCAACCACAGCCAGGTGCAAAGAACGAAGATCTCTGCAGTGGCCTGGCCACCACGGGGCCATGAAGGGCGCTACCACCGGAGGTATGGTAAGGTCTCCACAAGAAATTTTTCATGAGGGGGATGGACATACTCTAATTATCATACTGGTGTACTATTTTTATCATCATTACTATTATTGTGGTTTTCTACAGATTCGGATGGCTAAAACATCTTAAAACTGAGGTGCTCCAAAGTCAAACTCCAAAACAACGACTGCTGACTGGCTTTGACGATCCACTGCTGTTTGGGCACTGATCAGGGCTGTGGTAACTCCACAGGTCATCGTTTCGTAACAAGCTGTGTGCTGTTCATCGAGCCATCCATCGTTAGTATTTGATACGGCCATCTGTGCCACGATTCTGGCAATGAAGCTCCTTTGCGGGCCAGATGTACGAGGGCTTTACCGGCATTTGCAGATATGGTTGTTTCTCAAAATTGGGGTATCCCCAATCATCCATGATCAACCATTTATAGTAGTATACCAACCATTTTTGGCGTTCCCTATTCCAAGAACCCCCAATGTAGAAACAACTCTTCCACAAACTCAGTGTGAGACACCACCAATGGAAATCCATCCGGGCTGTGGCAAGGTCGAAGTCACTGAGATCTTGGTTTGGAGGTCCATCCAATGCCCGGCCCTTGCCACCCTGAGCTTCCCACCGCGCAGAACAAGGCCACGACCACCGGGATGAAGTCTGAGCGGCGGCGATTCGAGAACCAGCAACATCTGACAACGTTCGGGTTGTGAACCAACGGGGACGTTCAACCAACCAGCCAGCCAACCAACCCACCAAAAAAACAAGCAGGCAAACAAACTTGAGATGAAGCAAGCAATGGGATGTAGTCAGCAAGCAGCTTGGATACAAGCAACAATGAATGATACTAGTAACACACAATTATATAAATCATGAGAATGCGACCATAAAAGACCCCTGCAGCTGAGACGTACAAGACCTGCAAACACTGCAATAGCTTTCTTTCTTCATTTAGGACATTTATCTCTTTGCGTTTGGCAAGTGAAATCAAACAAACGAGTGTGCATTCCAGACATCCAAACGCACATATCACAACGTCCTCATGTTACACAGTGTGCCAGAGGGCATGGTGGCACCGTGGAATTCAAAAATGTTTGGGCAAGATCTGCCCAATGATTTGAATCGAGTTGAAACACCAATCCACAACTTGCACCTCCAAAGCTTGTTGGATCCCAAAAAAGGTCCTGATGTCCACGCCATGAATGGCTAGGGGTCCAAATCCTGAACTTCTCGTTAATATCCAAAACATGAACAGAATGGTAGAGACCTTGGGATGTGCTGCATTCGGATTTTGGGGCAGATCCGTTCTGATGTTGGGATCTTTTGTAACAAAAGAACAAGTGGGGGGGGGAGCAGTCCATCGTAGGGTTAGACCGATGCCCCGCTGGAGAGCAAGATCATATAGATACATTCACGCATTGCACAGATATGGTGGGCCCATCCCCTTGTTGCTGGAAACTGCGGCTGATTTGACAAGGTCATGGACAATAATCATAGTGTGGAAACCTTGGGATTGTCATTTACAAATGAGTCGCAAGCTAATCAGTTGGTATATAAGTTTCCTGGAGGGTGACAGTCATCCTGCAACTGGGCTTGCCGATGTTTCTGGAGTTGTTTGTAAACCCTTTCTTGTCCTTATGTCATGCTGTTGGGTTGGTTGGCCAACAGTAGCGGCCACTGCTGAATTCAGGTTGAGTATGGAAAATCCAACAAAACCAAATTCCAATGGGCAAAGCTTCTTAGTTCTTGGTCAAAGTTTTTCCCTCCGCAGCTGTGGGGTGCCCGGTCAATCCGCTCGTCGCCTTCGTTCCAGGAAGACACCCCGGGTGGAGGCGCCAGCCTCAGTGCCCGGATGTTGCTGGCGGGGGATTTCATTGATGGTTTGCCACCAGATGCATATGCGCATGGTATACACATGTATGTATATATATATATATGTGTGTGTGTGGGTGGGTGTATCTACATAGATTCATGTCTGTGCAATTATATATAGATATATGGGTTTATGTTTTTATGTGTATGCACAGTGGACCTAGACATACCTAGACTGTAGGCGCATGCATACGCAATATATATATATATACATACACGTGTACATTCATATACATGTTCCCACCAAGCAAACATGGTTGGTAGTTGTAGCCCCTCTAAAAATATGATCTTAATCAACCAAACCTCTTGGTGAAACTAGAAAATGTCAAATCACCAACAAACAGTTGTTTGACCATTGTCGTTGCTTATGATCCCCCATTACGAACCAACTCATTATATAAAGGTTATAACCTTCATAACACGATTGTTGGATGGCACACCCCATCCACGAACGATTCACATCGCCCAACTGCTCGTCAAGTTGCAGGATCGTCGCCACAAAGGGAGCCAGCCTGGCGGCACAGCTAGGCCATGACAAGTCACAGTGCTGCCCCCCAGGGACTGTCACCTGAGGTTCGTCACTAGGGAAACTACCACCTGTAGTCAGATGGCTTATGAACCAACTTACAACTGGGATCAGTTTGCCAGGGGGAAAGTAGTAGTGGTGATCAAGCCATGAATTGCAGCAAATTGGGATAAGTTGAAACATCTTGAAATCAACAACGAAGTCACTGTCGATGGCGTTTCGCCATGGTCATAACTTGCCATGGTCAGGGGATGTCATGAGTATACTTCATTTATCTTCAATTGGACACACCCATGCAGCATGTGGATTTTTTGAGCTGGTCGTTTGTCCCGCGAATCAACCTTTTCAACCAGGTGACCATGCAAATCTGATCATGCGATTTCACCTTTCTTAAGTGTTTCCGCCCTTGACCAACCTTGAGAACGGTTTGTTGCATACAGCTTAATTAGCCATAGTCAACCCAGTAGCATATTTGCTATTTCCCATGATTTCACCACCAATCAGCCTGGTACTTGGTAGGGTTTCAAAATGAAGCAAGGTTGATGGTTGTAGCTTGTAGCCAAGTTGTAAGCTGTGAGATCTTCATCCCAAGAAAGGTGGAAAAGATATCAACAAAAAAACAGCCATTGGCACGCTTATCAACCATGATTTACCATTCGTAACCATCGTTCACCATGAATCGTCGTCGTTTTTCATTCACTACTTAGGTTGACCATCAATAAGCATAATTAACCATCATTAACCATCACCAACCATCATTGCTTAGTGTATTTGTTTCTTCCCCCAGCGCTCTCCCTGGCGAACCACGGACCGTTTGGTCCCGCTCCGCCTGGCCGGCCACCCCGCTGCGAAGCGCAAGAGCACGTGAAGGAAGAACTCCTGGAGCCCCACCAATGAACCACTGGGAACCACTGGGAACCACTGGGAACCAATGGACATCAATGGGAACCAATGGGAACCACTGGAAACTTCTGGGAAACCCTGGGAAAGGTGATGGCTATGTATTTGCCATGGTGATCAATGACGATTCATGGTGATTCACGATGGTTAACGATGGTCAAAGGTGATGGTTGATGATTTCCAATGGTGATTGTGTCCATTTAGGCTGATTAATGGTCGTTGACGGCCATCAACGGTGATTAATTCTGGTTAACGAGGGCTGACGATGATGAATTGTGACTAATTACTAATTACTGCTGGTGATTGCTGGTACTGAGTGCCGGTTAGTGATTAAGCTAATAAATATGTATATGTTTACTTGTACAACGGTATATGGAAATACACGCACACTTGTACGACAAACATATGTGTGTCTACATATATATATATATACATATACACATGTATGTGCATGTCTCTATGTATATATATATATATATGTGTGTGTGTGTGCGTGTAAGATTGTCTGTCTACTGTACATAAATGGAAATACACCTTTGTACACACGCATTTTGCATATTCTATGGGAGGGTGTTCATCATGGACTCTCATGGTTCATGGCATCCCAATTTGGAGGCACCCTTTGGTGAGCGGCATCAACTCACAGGTCTAACTTGGAATGCCGCAACAAATGGGTGACACAATGTGGGCACGCAGCAGGTATTGTTGCATTGGCTTCACAATATACATATATATATATTGTAATCCGATGCTGGAATCACCGATGATCTCAACCATCATTGACCATCATTCACCATTACTGACCAGCATGATCCATGACTTCCATGCGTATCTGTAATGCTTCGTCGCGCTTTTCTCTCTACAGTTGGCTTGGAGAATAATCCCCACAAAACCATGATTTTTCTCTGTAACAATCTCGCGGTGCCAGGCTTTGATCAGGCTGACTGGGTCCGGCAAATCTTCCTTACAACAACGAACGGAAACAGAGGTTGGAGCCTGGAGCGACTGAATAGGTATTTAACAAGTTCCAGAAGACTTCGCGCAAGTTGCAAGTTGGCTACGCTTCCGCCGGTACTTTCCTAGATCTCACCAAGATTTCACTAACTAAATAGAATTCAATTATCGATCCAGAGATATCTAGTCATAACTAGTCACATCTAGTTACAGTTGACTCAACTGGTTCCGCTGAGTCACCATTGTGGATCAAAATCATCCCCTGCCCATGGCCCATGCGTCAACACAGCAGCACCAGCTGAGCGCTCCAGGAAACCCACCAGGAAGAGACGATAGATCTGGTGCAAAGTGGGATTGTTTGGGGAAGCCATGGGGGCCACCATCGAATTTGTCGAAAGAACTATGGCTGGGTCACAATCTGTGGTATGTATCAAGTCTTTGTTTGATTCGTGCATCCATGCAAATGTATACATAATCATAAATAGGTGCTATCTTAATGCATTCCGAGGTCATGATTCATGACCCCAAAGCATTAACCTCGTTGAACAACATCATTCGACAAGTGAAAGAAATGCTGTTGCATGTGTGTGTGTGCGCCTGCGCATCAATACGGGTATATATATATACATATTCATACATATATGTTCATTCATTATGTGTATGAATATATATATATATATAGATAGAGATAGATAGATATATATATATATATATTTTTATTTATATAGATATAGAGAGAGAGAGCGAGAGAGACTCAATGGTACACATAGACTGTATATTGTGTCCACATCTGCGACCAATCGGTGTCAGCTGGGGTCCAGCTGTTCACATCCCCAAAGCCTACCCATGGTTTCGGGATGGTTGGTGGCCTGACCTTTGTCGCCACGTAGTCGGTATACACCCTATTCTTGTTGGCGGTTCTCAGCTTTTCTTAACCATTAACCAGCAAATGAATCATTTGAAAATTAGCCATGATGATATGCTTAATAGCTTGATAACCATTAACCGGCTGATCAATCATTTGGATGGCATTTGGCTGGTTCACCATAAACCATTCTCCTCCTATGCAGAAGCCTCCTCTTCTCCAAGGAGTCCCGGGCAGCAAGGCACCTGGCCCGGCAAAGTCAAGTCGCCCACCATGACCTCGCGGAGGTGATCGCCTGGTTGCCTGGTCGCCTGGTTGATCTGAGCTGTGTAGCCTGTGGTGAACTACGAAAATCGATGAATGCCTATGAACCAAGCAGGATCAATGGGCAAGGGCTGAGTATACACTTCTAGGGTAAGATGCTTCTAGGTCACTAGGTAAGCAACAGAACAACTTGCTGGATCATTCAAGGTAGAATCCATGGTTGAAACTGGCAAGCCCACATGGACGCTTCACAGTGGAGTTCGGGCAACTGCCCAGGGGAGGGGACTGAACGGTCGGAATTGCATGGTTTTCCATCCTGTCTACCAGCTGATCTCCATCCGCCATCCTCTCTACCAGCCAGCGTGTATGAACATTGAATATCCCAACGTTGTATCCATGAGCCAGCTTTGCTGCTGAAGGTTGATTCTGACTAGGATTGAAGGATTGACGGGAGCCATAATCTGAGCATAACCAGCTGGATGCACTCGTTAACCATAAATGCCATTAAATGCCCAAAAATCATTAATCACGCTGAATCAAAATAAACAAGTATAGAAAGCGTTGACCACTATCAAACGCCAGTTGGATATGGCGATTGATCATTCGCAACCGCTACCAGTATCGACTTAGAATCGCAGGTCTTAACCAGTATCAACCATTCCTAACCATATCATTCACCATAACCACTCTAAGCATTACCATTATTCATCATTCACCATCAATTCGCCATGGTTCATAAGCATTAACAAATCAAGGGCTCCACTCAGCTGTCCTCAGTGCCCTTCGTCATCCCTTGGTCATCCTTACAAGCTCCCGTTGGTCAACGAACTCTTGGCCGTTCCAAGCTGAGGTTTTGGCAGCGTGCTTGGCCGCCATGAGCCGGGCCGCCAAGTCAGAAGACATCAAAATGTAGCCTGGGACTGCGGCACCATGGTGAGGGTCCATTCCAAGAGTGGAAATATGATAAAGAATGGTTCTGAATGAATGGTTGACATCTGGAATTCAAAGTATGGTGTTGATACGATGGGTTTCGAACCACTGTTCGTAGTGGTATAGCAGTGGTGAAGCATTGTTCAATAATCATGGGAGATTTTCCAAGTTGAAAACTATCACTAAATTCATACCACGACCTGGAAATTTCTGTCTCGAAGAGCTGGTAGTCCTATGGATCTTATATTGCCCTCAACTCTAGCCCAGGGCTTGAAAACCATCTCGCCATGCTGCTGATGGATATCATCCACAACGATGGATGCATGCTCTGAACCGTCCAAACGAGTCGTTCGCAGTGGCCTCTCCATCAATGACAAGTCATACACAATGTTTTGACTATCCAACCGCACCCTTGGTGCTCGTACATATCACCACTGCATCGAACATGAGACGTGGTCAACATTTGCATTGCTGCTTCTGTCATTCCCCCAATTCGGTTCATGCATGGCTATCTCTGATAGACGATCGGATCTATGGCCTTGATGATTGGAAGGGTTTCCATTCTTAGTGGATTCGCCCTGCTTAGCCACCGTCTGCCACGATTCGCCAGTTCCAATGGTCGATTTCTTCATGGTAGAAACTCCCCTTGGAACTGTTGCATCCGGGCACTGTTGCATCTGTTTGTTTTGTCGAGCAGCAAAAGATGGTCGTGGTGTAGGTCAGCGACGCCGCAGCCTGAGGAGTTGTCGCTTTTTCACAGCTTGTCACCATCCATATGCAGCTGGATCTCATGTTTAGTTGCCCAAGTACTATGGGCAATGCGCGAACGGGTCAAAACCCAAGTGCCCCTCTGAAAACCCTCAGAATCTGCCTTTATTCGGGTTTGAACGTACTTAATTTTGAGGCATGCTCATCTCCTACTATGCATAACTTGATAATACTTAAGCTGCATCTTCCTGTTTCTTTGATTCAATTACCTACATATCACTAGTTGTTAACTGTCGACTCTTGAGGGGTTGGTTGCTTGGCTGCCTTGCTAACTTGCTGATGATCTTGGGGGCTTGGTGTGGCTTGGCAGATCGGATCATTGGTTGCTGTCATGACTGTCTCGCCATAGCTCCCTGCGCTCGAGGCCCCAGGCCATGATTCCAGCGGCAGGCGTGGCTCGGATCGCGATTTGCATCTCAGCGCGGTGCAAGCTCGAAGCTATGGTAGCAATGTCCAACTGGTCAGTTTGCTAGCAAGGAATGTATTCAACTGCAGGGAATTTGATGACTGGTAGATTCCACTTCCATGCGCAGCTCCAAGGTCGCGAAGGCTGCCGGACGCAAAACGCCACTGTCCACCATAGTTCGCACTGATCACAGCATTTCTACCATAGAAATCCCATGTTAGTTAGCATAGTAACAGAGTCATGAGCATGGTAAAAGAGTCAACTATACTTCTTTTGCCCTGGTTAGAACTACCCTCATCGTCACCACTGTCCTGATAAAAGTACAATTGTATGGTCCTTGGGGTTGTTGTTGGGACGCCGAAATTACACCACATGGTATTGATAGTGGTTTGAGAACAATGTCCACATAGAGTGGCTATGCCCCCACATTGTGGAAAGAAAAGGGACGACATGGAAGGACCACCATGTGATAAGTGGGGGCCATGTCTTGTCACCTGCCGATGTGTTATTGAGATATGGCAATTGTTTGGGAAACATGCGCCTGCTATGATACACGCGATGTGCCATAGATTCAACGGTCATGTTGCCCCCCGGATATTCATCAAGACCCAACGTCAGGAACGGCTGCAACGATGATCGATGTTGGATGACGAAACCTCAAAAATAACCAACCCCTGTTAAAGGGTCACTGCAACTTGCCAAGCCACCCAACTCAGTGGCTAAAGTTCTGGATAGTTCTTGGTGGCGGTTAAGAATGAAGTGTCAGGGGAATCATGGCCAATATTCTATTGTTTTCTATATATCATTGTTCATACTCGTTATGCTTCCAGTAATTGAGCTCTGCACGGGTAGGCTTGATAAAGACACCTGGCGGCCGCGACATTCCAGTGGGCCGGCGAACCATCAACGTAGCCTTCAATGGCATTCGATTGCAAATTGCACTTTGTGGTTTACGAAGTTGTGCAATTCCACTTCAACAACCCAAGCTGCAAAGTGGGTAGACGCATGTTGTAGTATGACCAGATCATGTTTCGAACTTTGGAGAGGAAACATCTCACATCTTTCAGTGGGAACATCCCTCCCCACGGTTCCGCTTCTGTGATGCCACCCATGAGCTGCGGCGCGCAGCTGTACACCTCAACGTGGTCGGTCAAATATTGCCCTGTGCACCGAAAAACGAAACCTGGTGGGGTTTGAATTGAAGCATGAATGGATGTGAATTAACATCCGGTTTTGGGATCAGTGGCAGTGACCGCAATAACCCCAAAGCATTAAGGGCCTTCTGGGGCCACGGATTCCCACCTGCATGCTCCACAAAAGCCGCACCACCAGCATTGTTATAGACCTCAGCCCACGCTGGCAGGGCAACTGTTGAGGCAAGAGGGATGCAGTCACCAATTCCTGGCAATACAATGAAGGCCAATTAATGAAATACATGTGTGATCAATGACAACAATGGCAATAGACAATCTAAACAGAGACTAGTTGGCTGCTTTTGCCAAATCATTGTTGTTTTGCCCTCTTGTGGTAATGTATACATGCATGGATTTGTGTATATGTGTGTATGTATGTATGTATATACATATATATATATATACTATGAACGTATGTGTGTGTGTACCGTATGTACATATAGCTGCTGCCTTGGCTTCGCTCCTGAGAAATGGATGGTGACGATCCCCTCCCCTGTCAAACACCAACAACAAGTGATCAGACTCTTTGGTTCAAAAGACATCACGGTCGTCACTGTCATCCCCCGTAAGTAGGTATCTCGGTACGGTATCTCAACTCGGTAACCCTCCCCAAGGTACTGGTGCGTTCCATGAACGTCACTGGCAACGGTGCCACCATGGCCAGCTGGACGCAAATCTTTGGGTCGGAGGGCCATCATTCAGCCATGGCCATGGGGCCTTTGTAAGTCAAACTGCCAGGATCAAGCCATCTCAGGTCATCTCAGGTCATTGTTCACCGAAATCTCCCACCAACAAAGACCAAGTCTGGTACCCTCTGAACAGCTCTCGACAGCGTGTCTGACCCTTTCTGCAACCCAGCAGCCCAAGGAATTCAGGCACAGGCAGGGTGGATATTACCTCCAGCAAGTTTGATGTCAGCACGACGTGTCATCAGGATCCGGGATAGTTTTCCGCACTCGAGTGGAATTAAAATTTTCCACTAAATGAGGCCTGGGGTATCCAACTTGAATGCGGTCATCAATACCACAAAAACTGTGCGGCAGGGCGTTCCAACGAAGGCCAATCCCTTCGCCCTAATATGCAACCCCTCCTAAACACACATGTTTTTCCTAGTAGAATTTTTGGGCGGATACTCTTCAGGCGGTGAGTTTCAGCTCAGGTGGTTTTCAAACCAGAAATGGGGGTTTCCCGATGCAAACACAATTACAGAAACAGTACATAAGATCAGCGAAAGATTCACTCAAAAATCCGCCGGCCCTTGGGCGCAGCGTGTTTTAGGTAGTCCGTCGTAGTTTGTTGATTTGTCCACGTCCTAGTTTTATCTTAAGTTAAATGTTCGTCTGGCGAAGATTTTTGACAAGTTTACCTTTTCCCCCCCTTCCCCTCTTTTTAATGTACGTTTTGCTTCTGTTTCAGTCCTGCGTCATCCTTCATTTTCGTCCTCCCGCCACTGATTCCCTCAATTCCCACTACGATATTTTCTTCATCGTCCTTTCATGTCTGTGCCCATGCACACGGATGACTGCTGCCATTGGCATTTGCACCTGCTGACACCGGGGC
>VSDK01019850.1:78494-117440 GCA_009767595.1 Symbiodinium kawagutii | reverse complement strand
CTGCTGAACGCGGGGACAATGCATACCTTCCATCATAGTCCACTGTGTTTCACCTGCACTTTTTGATGCCTTGACATGTTTTCCACCAATGCGTTGCAGCTTTTGCCTTCGCTCTTGCCTTGCTGCACTTTTACAGCAGCACTTTTTTACAGCCACAAGTTTTTGCACCCACACGTTTTTACACCAGCATCTTTTTAACCAACAAGTTTTTATACCAACAAGTTTTTACACCAACGGTTTTTTACACATGCAAATTTTACCCCAACGTATTTTTACGCCAACAAGTGTTTGCACCAACATGTTGTTACCCCAACATCTTTCTACACCAACAAGCTTTTACACCAACAAGTTTTTGCACCAACATATGTTTGCCCCAGCAAGCTTTGACACCTGCATGTTTTTACAGCAACAGCTTTTAGACCAACATGTTTTTAGAGCAGCACATTTTTGCACCGACAGGTTTTTACACCAAGCTGTTTCCAACCAAGACCTCTTCTTCGGGGTCGGCCGTGAAGCCGTCTGGCGATAAGACACTGGCAACACTGAGGTTAAGGGTTCCCTGCACTCCACGACAGGTCTGCGCAGCATTTTTTTGACCACACAAGGATGTGCAATGTGCGCCGGGCTGGGCCAACTTGGCGAGCTTGTGCCCTGGCAAGCAAGTACAAATTGCTCAACGCTCGGAAAGATTTCTCCGCAGCAAAGGGCGAGGACACCCAGAGGGAGCTCCCGTCGCAGCCCTCAGCCATTGCTGCCCAGTCGGTTCCTAGCTTCCGTCCAAAACGTCTCAATGTTGCACCTATGCCTCCTCCACAACACATCTCCACGCAGACAGGACCTGTGTTCCCCTGGGCAACGAAACCCTGCGCACACCATGGGCTATGACAAACCTGCAATGCCAATCCTCTACGTGATCCAATCCAACATCGTCCTGCACCCGCTCACTGCCAAAGGGCAAACTTTTTTTACTAGGAGGGACACCTCAACCCACATAGCTGGCCACCTTCTACTTTCACATACTTGTATTGCCTCACTTGCCATGTGCTTTGCCCTGGAGCCAAATCAAGGTGTCGCAAACCAATTCACGCTACACATCCAACCCTCATGTGGACTGCTACCACAAAGACCCACCATCCCCAGCTGCAACCCTGGCAGCCACGGCCCAACAATCTGAGGTACTCACCTGACGACCGGGCAACCGGGCCAATCCACCGGGGCCGGCGGAACACTCTGCAGGGTTAAATACAGACAGAAAAACAAAAGCCTCAGTTTTGTAATTGTCTCATGCATTGGTTTATATTGTATCATCCCCGGTCATTGGTTGGCTGTATCTCCTCCATGAGTAGCAATGAACTTTCAATTTGGATCCTCAACACCAGCCCTCCGTGCATGAGGCCAGGACATATTCATAAGCAATGGGCCTGCAGGGAGCCCAATGCAGCTTGATGGCGGCAAACTTGGACGCGCAAAAACTGTCACATGAGATACATACAGAAATATCCCGAGATTAGTTTTGCTATTGATGCTTGCATCATTTCAGGGATGCAGCTGGGCTACCTCCATTTCGGCTGCGTGGACACCTCTCCACTTGGAGGAAAATGGGGAATCATGACCTCCAGCCTGGTATTGCCAGCAAATGAAAAGGTGACCCCCAAAATACCGCCAAAGCAACAACAACAACAACAACAACAACAACAACAACAACAACAACAACCACAACCACAACCACAACCACAACCACAACCACAACCACAACAAACACAACAAACACAACAAACACAACAAACACAACAAACACAACAAACACAACAAACACAACAAACACAACAAACACAACAAACACAACAAACACAACAAACACAACAACCACCACAACCCCCACAACCAACACAACCATCACAACCACCACAACCACAACCACCACAACCACCACAACCACCACAACCACCACAACCACCACAACCACAACCACAACCACAACCACAACATACAACATACAACATACCACATACCACATACCACATACCACCACGAGAACGACAACAATAAATTCATGAATTATGATTTGTAATCCTCAATTGGTCATCACCAATTACCATTAGCTTTTTGGTCAAGCTACAATTGGTTAGAAGCAGCAATAATTTGGTCAATATTAGTTTAGCTTATTGACCAAAAAAACCATGAACTATGCTTCCACCGATCAAGAATCAACCATCATCGGTCATCGGTAGCCAAGCGCGATCAATTCACCACGGTCACCCATTGTGAATCCACCATTGCTCACCAACCCGAGTGGTTCACCATGCACTCACCATCAAACATGACCATTGTCAACGCGGATGACCTGACTTGAACCAGCTGACAGCGTCGATATGCGTGGATATCCATAGATCAAAATGGCAGTCCCAGCGGTTGCAGCTGCCGTTGCGGCTCACCAGGGGCAGAACTGCCCTGCATCGATAGAACCGTGGTATGGTCACAGCAAGTTGGCCAATCAGCAGGGATGAAACAACCCTTGGAGCTTGTTCCCGTCGTTGGTTCCAACAGGTGACCCAATTTCAAAAACATGTGTTGCCTGAACAAAATGAAAACATGTTGGAAGTTATTGGTCCATTGTTGACATGAATGAAGTGTGAAATACGGCGCCTTATTGGTTGATTGGTGCTTGTTTCAAGATTCTTAACCGACTGCTAGCTTCGTGGTTACCGGGTTGGTATCATGTAGGATCACCCAGAACAGGATTTTCAAAGAGTTGCCTTCAAGCAACAAGAATATGTAGGTTGGGATTCTCCTTGTACACCCCCGCTTTGTCCCCACTCAATTGCGTAGGTGCGTTCCCTAGGGCCCACAACATGAGCATCTAGGAAAATAATCAACAATTGACCAAGAAATATTTTTCTTGGCAAATTTGAAACACCGCGATTAGACAGCAGCTTCTAATTCATGACTCATTCTTGACAATTAAAAGTCATTCATCGTCATTATGATCCATGAACCATCGGACCATGATTAGTCACTATATACTACTAGCCATCATCAACCAGTGTTGACAATCATCAACCATGCTGGACCACCATAGCGGATTACGAAGCATGGATAGTCACAACCCTTGACAAGTATCGACAGCAGTTGTCAACCATCATCAAGCATCATCAACCATCATCAACCATCATCAACCATTGCCAACCATCACCAACCAGTCTCAACGACTACCATCACCATCAGTATCAGGAAGGGAGCACTTGTGACATAGCCCTGTCGCCTTACAAAGTTGTTGGACTGGCCCAGCACGAAGCAAATGGACGAGACCAGATCTGCCTGCCGCTGACGAGCTCATCATGTTTGAATGGCAATTCACCATGTTTGGCAGCGGCTAATCACGGTAAAACATGGTCACACATGCTAGCCATGGCTGATGACTAGCCGTTCATGACGGTCAATAAGCTGGTGTAGAAGCTAAGTTTCTGCAATGGCAAGCTGATCTGCCAGGGGGTTAAGGACCTGTTCAAGTTGCGTGGGATACTCCGAAGGGCCATGACTTGAGCCTCACGTTCTGGAGCATTCATAGGTTGATCAATGGGGGAAGACCCAGCGACCTATCAGAATGGAGCTAGCTCTGGTTGTCTACCATCGGAATTTTGACGAACATTACCATTGTTTGAATATTGCCAACGACAACTGCACCGGCACCAGGTGAGGTATGTAAAAGACATGACTGGGAAACCAGCATTAAACATCGAGAGTTTGTTGTTTTTAACCACAATCATGTTCGAGGATCCTTGAACATCAACAAACCCTGCTGCCAACAGGGTGAGCATCTTGTTAGCTGAAGCAGGTGCTTCAAGCTGTCTCCTTGCAGAAGGGGCTCACAGGTCGGTTGTTTCTTCCCCTAATCTGTACTTAAGTGACCAATGCTATGGCAACGATGGACGCAATGGACCTTCTTCAAAATTTGATGGTCCAAATCTACTCTGTCAAAGGCCCGAGTGCACAGTCGAGACTATACAACTCACATCTTAAGATATGAGGAAATTGGCCCATACGAGTTGAGTAACTACCCCAAGCACCACTTCCTGGACCATTTGCAGCCAAGGCACCAGAAGAAAATGTACAATGATCCAATCCTGAGTCAGGCTCTGTCGCGACTTGCGATGATCAGAAAAGGTTGACAATGATTCGTCATGGCAATTACGGTTGATAAGCATTAATGATGGATGATTGATGATGGTCCATCCTCGTGAAAAACGGTTTGTAATTAGGCAACAATGGTATAATGGTTTTACTAGGCGCAATGAATTTCAGGTGGCTATGACTTTGGAGAATGGTCCAAAGAAGGTGGGGGGTCATCGTGAAATCTGCTGGATCTGCCAGGATCTGGTATGCATCTTTTCGGTGCTGCATCAAGCGACTTTGAGATAATCTTGCAGCCATCACGTGGTGGGAATCCATGCCATGTCCTGCCAGGCTGATAGAGACCACCTCGCCAATAGAATAGTCTTCACTGAGATGTTCCCCCAGTCTATTTTGGTGACATGTCTGGCTTACCACGGAACCCTGATTCTGAGTTCATTGATCAAGTTCGGTCTGTTGTGAACCCAATTGCACATATACACGAAAAAGTATTCACCACTAAAGATACTTCAGCAGGTTTTGTTCGAACCTAGTAGGAATGGCTGGTGCTTGCTTTTACCCACCCTACCATCTGGTAGTAAATTCAACAAGATCCACCTTTCAAAGAGCTGCATCATCGGGGCGCTGGATTTTCCATGAAGTAATGATAGAAGGAATGCTCTTCAAGATGAGTTGTAACATAACAGGAGTCCGCACAAACATGTAGTTGTGTAAACGCACGTATGTGCACTTTAGGATTTTTTGAAGTCATATGATTTGATGAAACAAAAGTGACTGTACCATCTGTGCCTGTTTGATCCACAAGTTGTTTGGAGCCTCCCAACAAACAACTCCGGAGCTCCCACTGAGGTCCCGTCCCCAAGGAGCATGATGGAAGACATGATGCTATCGCCAATCGCATACAGCAACACGCGAAGTCGTTTGGTGGCCTACCAGCTGTTGCGGCAAAGCTACGGGGCTGGGGTGCCTGATTTGTGCCTCTTTCAGCCAGTGGCATTTGTACCCCATAAATGATTGCTGTCCGTACCAAAAGATTTTTTTTGTAGAGAACCAAATTTGAACGAGTTTTGGAGTCTCAAACACAGACACAGATTCAACATTCGATGTTGCAGTGCACTGCGACTTTCTGCATAAGCATAGTGCCCCAACAATGGACATTATCAGAAGTTCATGTTTTCATGTGTGTTCATGTGCATTCGTATAAGCATTGCTACACCAATGGTATGCCTGTGCGGATACATATATACATATACAAATACATGAAGATATACATTACACATTCACATACATGCACATAAAGGCATCATGTATGGACACATACATAGAAAGACAATTCTATGCCAATATAGGTATGTACATTTGCATATGATTATGCCTCGATATGTATACACATACATATGTAAATGTAAATGTATGTGTATGTAAAGCAGTTGGTCCGTACATAAATGCATCTAAATGCACATAAGTATGTTGGTAAGTATGTCTACATGTACGCAAACATGAAGAAACCATGGATGTGGTGTCTTCCATAAAAAAAGACATCTATGTTTCAAGCTTGAGCAGTTCGTCGTGCGAGCCACCAACATATCACCAATCACTGCTTCCAGTATTGGGATCCCCGGGAAAGGTTATGCCCTAAGCACCGGACAGCTTTAATATATATATATATAAATATATGTATATATATACACATTCATGTATTTATTCATGTTCATATGTTGGATTGGTGTACGATGGTATGGCATACCTTACAAGTTCATCACGTTCTTGGAGCAGGTGGCCCATGATACGTGTGCAAAGCTCGGGGTCCAAACAGTCCATGGTGCAGAAATTCCCATGTGACTGTAGTGACTCACTTGATTGGTCGATTGGTTGATTGATCGATCGATTGGTTGATTGATTGATTGATCCGTTGATTGACGAGTTGGTGATTGAGGCGGTTGACAACTACGAAATCAATTAGCAAAGATAAGAAAGTTACCCGCCCCCCTTCCGACGAAAGACTGTTCAGGCACTACATGTCTGCATATATTTCGCTTTAAGATTTCCAGCAATCCACAGGTCGCTATCTTGAGGTCAAACACCTAAATGCACAAAATGGCCATGTCGAGCGACATTAAGATGCTATATGCGAATTACAAGATCTTAGTCATAGAAATGATCTTATCATTAGTCATTAATGATAATTATTGTTATTGAAAAAAGTCATTCAGGATACCCAACCACCAGCAAGGTGGCCATAGCTCACTGGCGGGACCCGGGATCCCTTGGGCCATCCCACCATGGTGCGCAACATCGGCTGAAAGCCACGAAGGATTCGCAGCAGGAGAAGGTGCATCCCTGCGCAGCTGACCGGCTCCAGCTACTGATGCAAGCAGCCAAGGAGGGGGAAATCGTGGGCTGAGCTGAAGCGCAAATACTGATGGTGGTACTGGTTGTTACTGGTTGATCCTGGTTGGTAGTGGTTGGTAGTGGTTGGTAGTGGTGAATAGCAATGGTTGCTAGTGGTTGAGAATGGTTGGTTCTGCTCAATCATGGCTAGTGGTGGTTGATACATAACTATAGTCAGGAATGGTGGGTATTGTTCGGATCGGCATGGTAGGATCGGAATGGATTTGGTCAGATCGGCATGGTAGGATCGGAATGGATTTGGTCAGATCGGCATCAAACCCTAAACCCTAAAACCCTAAGACCCTAAACCCTAAACCATAAACCCTAAAACCCTAAACCCTAAAACCCTAAAACATCCTAAAACCCTAAACTGATCTGGCAAAATCCATGTTGATCTGGCAAAATCCATGTTGATCTCTCATGCTGATCCCTCACGCTGATCTGGCTAAAGCCATGTTGATCTGGCAATTCCCCAGGAATGGTCAGTACTGCACGATGACCTCTGAATCGGTACCGTACTCTGCCAGCAAGCTCATCCATCGTGCAAGATCCCCTGCTGTTGATTCGTATGCATACGCATCTACATATACAATATGTATATTTGCCGGCGCGGTTAAATAAATAAATATATATATATATCAGTTCTATGCATACGCATATCCTTTCTCTCTGTTTGTGCTTCGAGATGTATCTGTATCTGTATCGTGTTTGGGTATTGATTACTCCCTTTTGTTGGTTGGTTACCCTCCGTTGTTCATTGATGACTCCAATGACTGCTAGGTCTGAAGCCAAGCAATACAGTAGTGGCCAAGTGCACACCTCTATTCCCTTGTGCTGTTTTGTTCCACAAGTGTCAAGTTGCTTGGCAGTCCACGCATTCGTATGCCCATGGTTCTTCTGTGATACGGGACTCTCTGAAGAGGCCCTTCTCGTGGGGGTGGGATGAAATGATCTCCACATGAAGCACGTGGTTAGAAGAGCTATCTTTATCACAACCGGCTGGTCAGGTTCACAAACGGTTTACCGTTGCTCGTCACATCCGTGGTTGGGGGTTTTATCCCCCTCAGGTGGAGTTATCCATGATATCCGCAGGCACAGGAAGGGATCCCTGGTTATGAGGGAAGCCATCAGTTTTAAGGGGTACAGTACCACCTTTTTGATGACTCATATTGAAATGTTCATCCAGTCTTAGTGTCACTTCATGTTGAAAACTGTACCCAACATGCTGTATAAAGCAAAAAGAGACTCTAAGGAGCATGGTGGGGCATTTTCGTTGGGTTCCTTCTGTCCAGGCTTGGTATGCCGAGTGGGTTCGCAACAAACCTAGGATCACCAGCTGGTGTAGTGCCATCCACGGTATCCTAGTTCCAGTTGTTCGAGCGGTCAGAGCTCCAAAAAGAACATTTGGACAGATAGGTCTCAGAGAGGTCTCAGATAGGTCTCAGATAGGTTTACCTGGATTGGGTTTTCTGGTGCCCGGCCTGCGACATCTTCAGAAGTGAGTGTGTGATCCCTTTGAAGAAGATGAATCTCGACCCTTCAAAAATGATGCTGACCTGCATAAGAACTAGCGTGACTCAAGTGCAAACATGCATACATGTCATATATATATATATATATATGTACGTACATAGAAATATGTACACACATATATATATATATACTATATCTATATATATATACTATATCTATATCTATATATATATATATACATACATATGTTTATGTAGCAGTAGAGAGAGAGAGAGATTACCAAGATCTATTTGCTCTTCCGCGACTTAGGGACACATCGTCCTCTCCACAAGCCATGCTGGCCCACTGGTGTGCCAACTCTAAAATATGCCTTTACCTGGCGAGGCAAGGGATGGGTGATCCCAAACCAATGCTTGTCTACTGCCCCGTATCCCACGTTTCCAACATAGCTACCACGCCTGCAAAAACAGCGAAGGCCACCACGAAAGCTGGAAAGAAGAACGCGAGCATCGTCCCCAATATCCACCTAAATCAGCATCAACGATCCAAGATCTACATATGAGAAATGCAAACACGGATGAGGGTGAGCTACAGTTTCCATGAGATCATCCAAGTATCAATTCACCGAAGAAAATTCAGGTAGATAGATAGGTAGGTAGATAGATAGATTGCTTGCTTGCTTGCTGGATGGATGGATGGATGGAATGATAGAATGTGAAGCAGAAAAGAGTCTAAAGTAAGTTTCAAATCTGCTAATTCTGACTGTTCAGGATGAGGGATCTGGAGTCTAAAACTAAAGAGCTAAAACGGTCAACTTGTTGGCTAGACTCACATATATACAATCATACAATGTAAACGATGTAGATGGGGGAAGGCAATTGAGGAACCCGGACACCAAATGGTTTTGCTCTAGGTTTTACGTGGATCACCATGACTTTCACGAAGCATGTCTTTGGATTGAGCGGGCACTTTGAAATTTTACCGGGCCATGAAAATATCGAAAAATGTAAGAATCTGGCAATGTCAAAATAACCGCTGATGTAGTCGCAGTCTCCTTTGCCGGGGGTGACCCATATGCTCTACCTCATTCGCATCCCCTTGATAGTTTGCACAACACCTCAGCAGAATCTACAGCCTGATGACTCGGTGTTTCCATGAAGTTAGTTGACTAATACTCATTGCTGACAACCCTGGTAAACCATTGCTAATCCCACCAACCACTTTAATATAAGCATCTCCAGGCATCTCCAAGCATCCCCAGCTCCATCCCGGCCAGCACCAGCCAGTCGCCAAGTGGCGGAAAGGACGCCACCACCACGGCCAGAAGCAGCAGAGAGAACACCAAACCCAGCGCTGAAACCCGGACGTTCTCACGCCAGTCCTGCACCACTGAGTCCCACAGGAACTGTTCGCAGCCCGGCTTAAAGGACTCATAACCATTAGCATCAGCGGAGTCTTGAATTCACTTCATTTCATTCTCACTTTGAGGAAACGTGGTATCCATACTGATGCCCATAGGTATGGACCAGAAATCTTCAAGCTTTTGCGCAGTTGAAGGATCTGATGTTCAGACTGCTGAGATAAGACCACCAACAGCACGGAGACAATCCATGATGGCATCAGTCAAGATGAGGTGTTTGTAGTGAATTAGCGAGCCCCAGAATGCGTTGACTTGTGGCTCTAAGTATCAATGTTTTTGGTATTCGGTGTTGACAACCACAGCCAACCACTATGGTGGGTCATTCCCGTGCGACGTTGCACGTGTGGCCATTGGCTTGGGATGATTTGGCTGAAGACATCCTTTTCGTACAAACCGCATTGCTGATGCCCCCAGACTTGGTCGCGATTCCTATGACTCTCATCTTGGGCCCACAGGGCCATCATCTCATCCCAACCAGCAGCTCCAGATGCAGCCGCGGTCCATCCAACTGCTGGATTTCCATATCCAACACAGCACCAAGGCCAGGATGCATAGCGAAGCACCCAGGGCGGCACCCTGAGAAACTGCCCCTGCTTGGATCATGGGGACGGGGAAAACCCGTGGGAAACCTGGGCAGATTTCCATCCAAAAAACATGTCAAGCCCCAAATTGTACATCTGTGCAGATCTAAGTAAATCAGAAACTGTAGGGATAGAACTTGATGATTACCCTGATCTGATGTTCCAATCTACATTTCTGTCTGTCGAGGCCTGTGTGGAGCAAGCAATCCACCAACCTGTAATAAACCATCTTCTCTTGAAAATAGTGTGTGTGTGTGTGTCTGTGCATATACTGTGCACCAACTATCTGGACTAGGTATTGTGTGGGTGCGTGTGTGGAGGACAGCCCTGCAACTAAGGGTTGAACGTCACAATCATGAAAAAACTGACAACAACTTAGGTGTCAAGGCGGCTGTTTCAGTTGATCAGAAACCATGCCAACGAAGCTACGGCATTCAGTAGGAAGGGAATCTGGACGCAAGCTGTTCAAGCGGAAAAAAACGGCCTCGCGAGGCGACACCAAACTTACTTGATTGTTATGCCAACAGTACTGCACAACTACAGCAGTCGGAGCAAGTAAAAGGAACAACCTCAGACTCAATTCATCTGATATACTAAGTTTGTGTGGGTGCGTGGGTCGGTGGGTTTGTGTCGGTGCTGGATGATCTATGATATCTCATTTCACTGTTGTAACACTGGATTATTCCTGCTGATCATGGTATATGAATGCAGCCCATGATTTTATTGTTTGTCGATGCTTCTCGGTGATCGTCATCAAAGTTAACACTGACACTAGATGATGCCAATCCCTGCGGGTCGATCGGCTGCTGATTCTTGTGCACTCCATAGCTTTAGCCCTACCGCATCTGGTAAACTAAACTGGAAGTGAAAAATCCACCACTTGTAGTGGCTCTACCTATAAATAATGGCCATGTTGAGAATCTATTCTAGTTCACAGTGTAGCCCTATCAGTTGATGGCGTTTGTCCACCTCCACCCCCCAACCACGGACCGCCGAGCCACTGTCACAACCAAGGAATCGCTCAGCGTCATTACGAAGTCAAAGCCTGTCCCAGTTGCCCGCGGACTGCGCTGATCATCAACCATTGTAGTACTATTCTTAAGCACTATCATGTGAACTAATCACATAGGCATTATCAGCCATTAAGCACAGTCTTGGCCGTTGACTGGTATTGATCATGAGTGTTTTGAATGTCTTGGATTAGCCATTGGCTATTGTTGGCAATTATTGGCCATTCTGGTTTAAAACTTGTAATCGCTATCAACCATCAGTTACAGTTGTCTACTAAAGGGGAAGGTCAGCGGTCAAAAACAGGCACCACAAATTCAAGGGTGCTTTGCGGTATCCACCAACCATCAGGTTGTAGCCACATCTGCCAAAGATGTTGTCGTAGCGGCCACAGTTTTACTGTGGGAGTCTTGGATTTTCCAGGCTCAAGCTCACTACCTGCCTAATCTTGGTAGCTATCCCCAGCCAATCAACAGACCTATTAGCAATTGCTAAAACCGTCCTACCAGCTTGTGAGGTGTGGAAAGATTTCACTCAGTATTCTTGGTGAGCAGGCAAGAGGTGAACAGGTACTACTGAGTACTGAAACATACCCCTGCCTAAATCATCATCAGCTCATTGTTACAGAGTTCCACGTTCCAACAAGAATAGCAGGATCAAGTCCCCTGGGAGAGGGAGCAATGCTGTCCAGTAGTCTCACACGGATCGCAATGGACCCCAGATGTCCATGTGTGGAAACCATTTTGAGTGACCACAGTGCACACCCCTCTCCCTTTTCGGGGGCTGCACAACAGCTGTGTTCTTCACGCTCAGCTTCGGTGGCTCAACCCTTGACCACTACGAACATTTCCAGATTTTCAGGGAGGGTCACCAGCAACTTGACAGAAAGCAGCGGTGTCGCGGGTCCTGCCTTGCGCTAGCAATTCGCTGAGACCGCTATCCTGAGAGGCTCAGCCGGGTCACAACACCGCCGTCACATTTCTTCACGGGGTCGGTCCATCCTGTCCCTTGGAGAAATCAAGTCTTGAAGAGTTGAGCGACCAGAGACCTGCACTAAATCATCTCAGTGGTTGCTTAACATGTGGCAATCCCACAACTGCTTAAAGCGGTGAGAAAAATGTGTCTCAATGGGTAATTATACGACACAAATGACAAGACGAGAGAGAGAGAGAGAGAGAGCAACAGAATAGCAATGACAGTCCGTTGCTCAATAAGCAATCCACCACAGCTTGTGCCACAGCTCTGGATGTTGGAATACAAAGGCGGCAGTAACAGCCCCTGCTTAGCGCCTGTGAATCATGAACCAGTGAACAGCTGGTTGTGATTCCCATGTGAGGTGAAAAGTGCCAAGGAACAGCTTGATCTTATATCTTAACAATGTGTTTGCGAATGTAACCGCTGATATTCACAATATCCTGCTGACCACATATGTGATACCTCCACGATCAGTTGATTCTAGCCGGAATCTTGATTGATTTGCCTCCATGACAAACCCAACAACAACCTTGGGACAGCTCCATATTGCTCACAAATCTTTTGAAGTTCTTCCGCTCGCTTCATACCCAACAAACCTGGATGATGCTTCCATCCAACTGTTGCTGCGTGGCATCAACTCCCAAGCGGCTCGGCTCATGCTCGCCGTTTTTATGGTAGTCACAGCCAATGAACCATCAAACCTACTCCTCAAAGCCGCGGAGTACTGGCCGGTTCATGCTTCACAAGCAACCCGCATAACCAACCAGTACCCAACCTGTACATGTCACCCATATGACGAATCACCAACGTATCAGGTGGTCATCAGGCATTATCTAAACACTACTTATCACCGACATATCTACTGCATGATAAACAATATGTGAAAGGTGGTTGATAGTTGATGCCCATAATAAACAACATGTGAAAGGTCGTTGATAGTTGATACCCCATAATAAACAACATGTGAAAGGTGGTTAATAGATGTTAATACTGCTAATACCCAAATTCGCATATCTTGACCTACCTCTTTTTCCGTACCCTGTTTGATACCCAGCTTGGAATCACCGACCGCAGGCCTGGCTCATGAAGTCGCAGCATGCCAAGGCAACACCTGGCCCGGTGCTGTGATGGGAGCTCCGGCGATGAACCCAGTGATGCTGAAGAATGGTGGTCAGTGGTGGTGGTGCCAAGGGTGGTTAACCATCACGGTTGATGATGCCTATTCATCATAGTTGATGATAGTTCATGATTAGTTGATTACTATTCATACTTCGTAATGTTTTATTGATAGTTGATGATAGTTCATGATGGTCGATGATGGTAGATAGCATCTGTGTCACACATCGCGATGCCTTGAAACACGGGAAAGGAACACGTTCGAATGGTTTTGTCTGCTGCCCTATTGGTGTGAGCAATCGTCTTCTCGATTATTCTAAGCACTGTCGCGACTAGACGTATACCTTAGCATTAAGAGAAGGAAAATAAAGGAAAAACAACGATCCAAAACGATACCAACCCCGCCATACCAGTCACTGACACCTTGCTTTCCACCAGGACTTGGGGAACCCAAGGAGTTGGCCCTGGTGGGTTCACCTTCAGGTGTTGGACAGCAGAAGAGGTGGTCCACATCCAGGTGGGCAAAATGCTGCCTGCAACTCGAGGCCGCAAATTGTTCGGAAATGGCTCATGGGAATTCATGGGAATATGTTTGAGGAAATTCCTTGGCAGGTTTGATGCTCAGTCTGAGTGGTTGATGAAGAGTATTTCTATTTCTATATACTGAATCTGTATGTGCAAATATTCACATATGTACATCAATATTTATATACACATATTATAGATATGTATATACTGGATATCTGCGTGTAAATTCATACTGACAATGAACACTATTTCGATATGTATCTGTATATGTTAATATATTTCAAATAAGTCTATTGCCAGTCCCCTGCACCGTACATTTGCTGAAAACATCCCAGGTTTCCTGGAACAGTTCCTGTCAAGCAGCTCATCTGAGCACCAAGGGATTCGGTTGCCACCAAGCGCCCGAAGGACAGCCGTAAAGGAAGCCGTAATGGAACCCCCCCCAACCAGGACTCCGGATGTCCTGTGGCTTCGAAATCCTGCTGTACATCCCTCAAATCAAACGACTAACAAATCCCATCCATCCTATTCTCCTACTGGATGATGGTATTCCGCTGGGTACCAGGTTGATCATGGTTGATCACCTTAAAATCCCTTACAGAAACCAACCACCGAAGCCGTTTCAATTCTGTGACCCCCAGCCAGTTGATGCCAGTCGCGAAGCGGCTGGATTGCTGGGCACGTACATGCCTACGTAGCGTATATATGTGCATGCACACATGTGTATCTTTAAATATATATATATATATGTATATACATATATTTTCATATGTACATTTATAGATATATATATATATATTTGTAAATTCATTGATTCATTTATTTATGCATTTATTTATCTCTTTATTTGTTTATGTATCAATTAATTTATGTATTTGTTTATTTACTTATGTACTTATTTTTCTGTGAATGGCCTAGTTCCTCTATGCTTTTAACTACTGCTCCCTAGATTGTTAGATCAGCTGAATGTTCCATTACTGCCTTCTTAATGTTTGGTACACCTCAACCTGGCTGCTCCAAATGTACATAATCGACCAACAAAACTTGGATTGCTTGGGGATTAATAGGGGGAGGGGAAAAATCATGGCACCTGGCAATTCCTGGCCCTGTTCTCGCCTGCAGGCGTGATCTCCACAGCGAGAAGCTGCAAAGAGAAAGAGAGGCGACGTGAGTTGCAGGCTGCAGCTGGTCCTGTTCTCATCCTGCGCTCAGAACTTGGGACACTGATGATCAGAGGCCTAATATCAACCAGGGCCCGGGCGACCATTGGGAATCTTGCAAGGCGCTTGCAGGGCTTGAGATGCTACTCAGATGTGGGCTTGACCAATGTTGGTCACCTACGATCAACGCACCGATATTTTTTGATTCTGTGAACAAAACCCGACTGAAAAAAGTTGAGGATTCTCAACTCTCCTCAGATTCATGGGTGGTGCCCAGCTTGCACATTCCAACAGCAGCTTAGTTATGTCCTCGTTGACTCGTTGTGCGTGTTGGTGGGCCTGGACAAAAGCAGTTCTATCTGTATACACGCTTGTGTACGTGTATCTCCGTATGTACACACCATTGCGCTTTCTGCACAAACACCCATACAATTAGACACACCATGGTGCTTTATGCACAGGCACCCATGCAGTTTGATGTGTACAATATGTATGTGCATACGTGTATATTACATTATACATGTACTTATGATTACTTATGTGTGTCTCTCTGTGCCTGCTCGTGCACATGCATATATCCTTAGAATCCTGCTTTCATCGTGCTGATTCACAAGGTGGGGGATGCCTAACTTGTAACTCCTGAGCATCAGCAAAGAAGACCAGAATGCCAGCAAGAATCCAATGGGAACAATCCATCAGCAGGTTACTGCAACGTGGGCCCCCTCAGCAGATGTGAGAAATCCGTTAGCACAAGCCCAGGCCGAAGCCGGTGCACATCTCCAGCTGATGCTGGGCGTCCGCAGTACCGGTGCAGAAGATTTCTTCCATCAACACCATTGAGTTGAGCAAGGTGTAATTCGGTGTAACGGGTTGCATTTCGATTCAAAACTCCATGGCTACAAGAATGGATCCTACAACTGCAACTATCACCAGGATAGAGAAAAAAGACTCTAGAACTAGCCAGCTGAGCAAAGTTGCAAGGAACTACGTTGTAAAATGTGCTGATTGGATTGCACATCTGAGCGCGGGTGGAACATATGAGGATGGCTTGACCATGGCCGCATCTCCTGCATCAGTGGGAAGTCGCATGCATGACATTCACCCCCAACGCCGGCCGTGCCGATGGGACATGTCCTGAGAGGGGAAGCAGCGGCTCGAGACCTCCCAGCTACAAGGGAATCGATGGATGCCTTGAAGATCCAGAAGGAACCAACCAACCTCCCGCGCTCGCTGGAATCTCCTGCGAGCAAAAAACGATATGATTCACATCAGTGGGGTCATACATGATGTACTCCTGGCAAAAAACAGTCGCTTCCCCATCTCAAAACTCCTCCTTGTGGGCACACTATCATTTGTGGACTTGCATTGTCGTTGGCTATTGCCGGTCATTCAGCAACAGCAGGTAAACATCAACCAATGTTGACTAGGAGAATCAAGCAAGTTAATTTAGTACCGTTCGATCATATACTCCTGCAATAATGCGTTAGTACCGAGACCATTCCAATCATGCTGACTCAACCATGGGTACTAACGACAAGCCAACCAGTAGAAAGCCCATCAACCATCACTAACCAGCTGTAGCAACTTCGCAAAAAGGAACCTTCAGAATTCTATGGTCGTCCTGGTTCTATTTTGCCACGGCCATTTCTATCCTGGCGACACCAACCATCCCCGTGAGTAAACCACCGATTTCCGTTGCTGGTGGTGACTCAACTTGATCAACGTTGCCTGGTATCCTTGGCGAAGCCAACCGCCTGGTATCCCAACCAACCCCACCGAAGAGAGGCCAAGCCAACCTGACTGGGGGCTTTATAAACAAATGGGTCGACCATCAACCATGATATCACCACGAGCAATCAACTTCCACAAAATCACCGAACCATTCATCACTTCACCTCCAGGCACCCAACCAGCGGCATCCAACCCCCAACCACAGCCCTGGCTGCGCCCAGCTGCTGGCAGTCGCTGCGATCCACCAGAGGCTCGCTGCCGTCGGGGCAGCGCTGACACAGCCCCAAGCCGCCCGCGAAGCGTGCGGGGCACGGCACACAGGGGCCCTCCTCCGTGTCCTGTGAAGCCGTGAGGGGTTGGAGCATCATCACGGGAATCAGAATCGTCCCAAAATGTGTGGTTGACTATTGATAATAGGGATTTGTGATGGTTCATGATGCTTCATGATGGTTGACAAAACATGATAGAACCACGATCATCCACAAGAATGGCTAGTGATGGTTTAAGATACAGTAGGGCTCCATGATGGATGACGGTTTGTGTAGAGAAGTGCGCTCGGTTTGTGCTACACGGGTATCTGCACTTGATGTGAATGCTCCTGAAAATGCAGTAAAGCGGGGGATGTTAGCCTCCAATCGGCCAGAGAACATGCAAACAGTGGGGTGTCTTGAATGGCTTCGTTAGGTTTTGATAACAAACTGATCGACAAGAAAAATCTTATATCTGAATACAACTGATATAGGCATATATAGGCTGTATCATAAGAAACCCAATTCGCTTAAAGCTCAAGGCCCAGGCTTGGTTTCCTGACAAGCTGACATGATCAGCCAACCTTCTACATCAACTAGTCCCCCGATCTATTTTCAATGGCTAGACCATTGGCAGATCCCCCCACCAGAAGGCCAAGTGGAGATGCAAGAAACATGCACAAACGGGTAGAAAGAATCAACAAATGATAGGGTACGACCAACAAATGAAGCGAATCGCCAAGAAATTCGATTAGGAACCATGTTGATAATATTCCAACACCAAGATTGATCATTGCCAGGTAGTTCAGTGGTGCCACCTTTTCCAAACGGCCTCAGATTGCAGTGGGTGCAATACCAAGTAAACACAAAGGCGGTTGAGAGGTCTCAAAGCTGAAGGGTATGCAAAATCGTGTGTAGCAAACCACGCGGTTGAGATTGCAATTTCTGGAATCGTTCTCCGGTGCAAAATTCTATACCTGCGTTGGCCTTGTAGGTCCTCAGGCTGGCAATCCCGGTTTTCAACCCCCAAAAATGACCAGTGTGATTTGCGTGGCACAGTCAAACCTTCAACTTTCGAAATGGATCTATTGTTCAGTGTTTGCATGGGCATAACCATGAACATACCTACTCCTCGATAATTGCGTATCCCAGAAATGGGTGGTACCATTTGTGCGGACGCTATGAGGGTACCACTGTCACTGCATATTTCCTGTATACAGAAGTATATGCTGTATGTACACATACATATACATACATATATATATATATAATATAGAGAGAGAGAGATTTATTTTATACGTGGTATATATCATCCATCCATCCATCCATCCATCCATCCATCCATCCATCCATCCATCCACCCGTTGGCCCGCCACCTCCGAGACGTTCCGCGGCTGCGTTCCATTGGCGCACTGCGAGCAGAAGCCTTCGGCGCCGTAGAAGCCCGCAGGGCACTGGTCGCAACTGGAATGGTCGCCGGAAGCACCGGTGCCCTGGCAGCCACCATTGGTCAGCTGAGAAACTAGGAGTTAGTTTGTCGTTAATGTTTGGTATCAGTGATATAATTAAATGATCAGCTATGAGTAGATGTGAAGCATGTTTTAAAGTCAAATGATTTGGTATCAACTTGGAACCTGGTTCTTGTATGTTTTTCTCATCATTCGACAGCAGTCATAGACCCAAATGTCTAAGGTGGTTCAAGGGGGTAAAAATATCAAAAGCATCGGTGCATCGTTGAGACTAGGTGTTCCCAAGTACGATGGCCACAGAAATGAAGGTTGTGTGTCCGCTACCTGAACCAAGAGTTGGGTTTTCACCGGTGACGGCTATGCAAAATGCCAAGGGACTAGATCGGACAAAACTCAGCCATAGCAATAGCAGCTTTATTGGTTTTCACTGATACATCAATGAATTCTGAATAAGAACCAAACCATCTCAAAATCGCAAAGTTGCTCCTCTGCTCAGCCTCTCTTGCTGGCCTTGGGGCAAAGCGAGCAGAAGCCAGAAGTGCCAGCATAGCCAGGAGGGCATGTCAAACAAATGGAGCGGTTGTCGTTCGGCATCTGACCGTCTGGACAGATCTCACACCGAGCCTGGGTGCCAACTACTTTCAGCCCTGGCGATGGGCCATCTTGCAGCTGTATGTTGAGTCTACTTGAAAGTCAACTCGATTTCTTGCAGCTCACTATATGGTATGATCATTAAGGGTTGCCAAACAATGGACTATGAGGATCCTCATCAACGGACTAATGCAAGAAAAACTGCAGAGTCTTGATGGCGGGACTGTTTTTCTATGTCCACAGTGAACAGGCAGTCCCACCTGCGTGGCTATCTCCCCCTCGGGGCAAAAGATGCAGATGGACCGGTCTTCACTCTGCACAGTGCCCACGGGGCACAGGGAGCAGGTTCCGTTGAGCCCTGCTCGGCCCACAGGGCATGGCACACAGAGGGCGCTGGCAGCGTCCGGCTCCTCCCCCACGCCGCAGCGCTCGCAGATGCCCAGGGACCCCGCGAAGCCCAAGGCGCATGGCACGCAGAGGGTACGCTGAGGGTTCGGCTCCGTGCCGGCCGCACACAACGAACAGAATCCCAAGGTGCCCGCGCTGCCCGGGGCGCAATCCAAACAGACCGTGGAATCTGCGGAGTTCTGCTGTCCATCCAAACAAGCTTGGCAAACGCCGCCTGCAGATGTGAAAACTTCTCTGTCACACACAACATGAAATACATGGTCAGAATATGTTAGAATCTTGGAATTGAGATTGAACGTGTCGATATAAAATGCCCCAAAAAAAGTACCCAGCTCAGTTTGGAGCTTCACCCGCCTCTCCCAGCTGAACCTTGCACACAGGTGATGCACTCGGTGTGATCCACAGATGGCTCCGTGCTATCCGGACACGCCACGCAGACCTCGGAGCCTGGACGGACGGCCGCCGTGTTCCCGATGCAATCTTCGCAGCTGGTCTGCCGGGAACTGGGCTGGGCAAAGCCTCTCGGGCATTGCTGGCAGGAAATCTGCCCGGGGAGCTCCTGAAATTCACCTGAGCACAAGCCAAGCAGAAAACCGAACAACTTCACAACTTCAACAAACTTTCAACAAACCAACTTGACAACTTGACCGTGACCGTGACCCAACCCAGGTGAACCCATGGTGCCTGGTAAGCAGTCCTGACAGCTCGTGCCATCTCCAGCTTGCCCAGCACTGCACTGTACACACTGCGTCCCGGTGCTCTCCGTGCCGGGACCGCAGACTTCATCACAGAACCCCCCCACTCCAGCACGCGGAGGAATGCATTCGTCACATTGGCTGAAGGAACTTGGCGCAGAACCATCGGCACACAGCGTCAGTTGCGGCCAAACTTCCATTTCTGTACCTCGTGAAGGGGCCCGATAAATGACCTGTTGACACGAGGGCTAGTTGTTTCAAATAGAACCTGCTTGTTGGCATCAAGCGAGAAATACATAATGAATTTCATCCTACATTAAATTTAACGAAACAGTCACTGCAGCCCATGACTGCACCATCAAACATCAGCTATCAGTCGCCATCGTCTATAGCTGACCGGGTGCCTTTGGAGGAAAGGACGAGCTGATGGCTGTCCATGGTCAATACGAGTGCTGGAGATGACGTGGATCGATCTATGGTGCTCAAAATGCTACCGCTGGAGACATCGAAGAAGACGATCTGAAGTAAAGTGGCTGCCACCAAAGCCTCTAAGGTACTGGAATACGCTAAAGCTGTGACACCACTATCCTGGGCAAGGCTGAGATCAAAGATGAGTAAAGATGAGTAGTTGAGTATCATTGCACCATACATCTGGGTCAGTGTACCCCTTCCATCTTGGGACTGGCCAATCCTCGATTGGACATCTTCGTTTGTACACTACGCGTAATGATAAAGAACCATGCTTGGGCAATGGGGGATCAAATGATCAAACTCCAATAAACCAACACCAGCGTTACCATGAATAGATATGAATAGTCAGTGATTGACCGCCAAATATGGGTGCTTTATTAAGAGCTGGATGTCCCACTGCATAAACCGCTACCTCATGTGCCGAAATCATCCGCATGGGAATGATTGCATTTCACTAGGGCTTGGTGCACCCCAATAGCCTGTTCGAATCTCCACCTATTTGAGTTTTGTGTCATCCCAGTGGCAAAGAATAACAACAAATCAACCTAAATCAACCTGAATCAACCAAGCTGTAACAAAACACACATCCAAAGCCTGCATTGCATGGATCATCTGTCCCTCCAAGTGTCCAAGACCGCTTCACCGTCCCCGAAGTCCCTCACCATGGCGCCAGTCGTGGGATTCCAGGTGCGGATGGGGCCATCATCGCCGCCACTGGCCACCAAGGTACCCTGCTGCGGCACTCGTTCGATGGCGCGCACCGGACCGCCATGGGCTTGGACCATGTGCCGCAGGGCTGGCTGAAGACGGTACCTGAGTGGACGGGGAGAACGGCGAAATCGGGAACCACGGTTCCACTGGGAAAGGAAAATGTGGTTTGTATGGAAAAGTGGATTTCAAAACACTAAATAAAATCCAAAACTGTTTAGTGGTTTGAAATCCAGATCTGGCCAATGGCTTACTTGGGGATCCTGGCGAATGGTTTACCGATTCGAAACCAGGCACTCAGAAGCCGAGCAGAGTCAGGTGACCAATCCGTTCCCACACAACCCGGGAAGCTAGGTGAACCAATCCTGTTTTCTTAAGCTGCTAGGACTCATCCTCCTCATCAAGCCCGTTCAGGCACTGGTTGCAACCAGGATAGCACTTGGATCTTTGCATTTTCAATCGGTGGCCATAGCGATGAGCGTTTGCTTATCGATTGGGATGAGGTACCAAGAACATGCCAAGTATATGGTCAGCTTCATGCCACACACCTAGTCGTTGCCATGGTTTGTTGAGAAAGGGACGGCGCACGGAGTGAACAGTGAAACTGGAGAAGGGAAGGAACTGGCATCGTCAACAGATCGTTGTCATATCATGAAAAATATTGCCACCCGAGCCATAGATGGAAATATCGAAGCTCACGAGTCATCGTTGATCATAGCCTTTGGCAACCAGCCATCATAAATCTCTCCCTTCAACTGTTCTAGGCCATGCTTGCAATGGTGCATGTTGATTTGCGCATTCACTTGCGTATGTCCACGCACGGTGTATCACAAACATCGATAGCTTCTCGAATCGAAAACAATGATGGCATGAGATGGTAATGTTATTGAACACCAAGATGCATGGTGTAGGGAGCAGCCACCAGACTTGAGCAGGTCCCAACGTTCTCGAGCATCTGGCACTCATTCGCCGAACTGCTGCCTGCCTGGCCATAGATGAAGAAATCACCGCCTGGGGGACAGAGTTGATGTGAAGGCTGCGGTCAAAACTGGCTACACTTTAGAAAAAGTCCATGATCCCGGCCCAGAGCTAAGCGCCTGCAGGATTGGCGACTTGAAGCACAGCTGATATGCAGTCTTCCAGCAGGTAAGAGGTTTGCAAGGGAGACAAGGTGCTGCCTGCACAGATCCTGGGGAACTCGAAGATTCAGGGTGACCGAACTGAAACCAGTGAACATTTTTCGCAACCGAAATCTCCTGTGCCCAAAAACTCCTGGCTTCCAATGAAGAAACAAAAACGAGGGCATTCTCAAAAAGCTTTGATTTTGAGGAGTTTACAAATGATCATGAAGTCGTTGAAAAGAATGGCCTGTATTACGACCCTGAGATCCATGAGAGCTGCCTGACATTTGCAGCAGCCTCCAGGTGGAGGAGCAAAACAACCCCCTCGCATTTTTGACTTCGAGTTGGCTTCGTTTGCACCAGGGTTGAGCAACTGGGGCTTGGTTGATCATCATCAGCGAAGCAACGTTGCTTGTGATGAACCACAAAACTCAACCCTGGAACCTCACGACTTCGAAACATAATTGCAGATCAACCAATGACTGGTTGCTATGTCCCCAGGGTTTCACTACTCCTGACGTTGGTTGGTTCAGCTACGGGTGCTTCCCAGGCACTGGCCGTCCGCCTGCAATCTGGCCAGCGGCAAGGACCACAGGCCCAAAAATCCGTCCAGAGAACCGCTGACCAACATCTGCAGTTCTCCCAAAAACGCCAGGGACAACACCTGCGACACGAAGACATCCTTCGAAGACATCTACAGGTCCAGTTGTGTGGCTGTGTTTCTGTGAAAACATCTTGTGAACGCCCTAACAGTAAAGAGAGTTTATACCTATACCAGGTTCATCTTGACTTTTAGTAGGATGAACGCCAATTTTCTCTGTACAGTAAATATCTATATGTATATATACACTATACATGTTTGACCCAGCAGCCAACCAGGTCCATGATGGTTGCGGATTGCCCAACAGAATGTTTCCTTTCACTACCCAAATAGTTTTAAAAAAGCTGTGAGGAAAGACAGTTTCGAAGCAAAAAAGAGGACAACACGTGGTCAGAAGGACTGTTTCATAGCAGAAAATCCCAGGCGCGATGTTGCTGTGGCCAGGCAGTTCGCGGGTCTTGGTCTTGGCATTGGCACTCCATAGCTGGATGTTGGAGGTGAAATAGCTACTGCTCGCCACCTGAGCAACCCAAGATAGGAATCGATAGTCGCTGCCATGGTGCATGCGAGTACCATCTCAGTGAGAAACTTGTTTGTTGCTTATACCCTGTGTGTATAAATGGGTGAACAGTCCAACCATGGTTACCTTCACCACCCACGGCATGATCAGTGACCAAGGGAACTACCACCAACCGGTAACCTGTCCCTGCTCGACTATCAAGCCTACCAGGAAGCATTAAGAAGGCGTTGCAAGTGTTCAAGTTGATGACGGAAGCCAACCCCGCATCCGAAATTTCGAGGTTAAAGCAAGTCATATCACGAGAAGATTTGGGTTTGGCATGGCCCCAAGATACACCGAGCTTTGTATAGCATGATATAGTGAAAAATGTGACAGTAAGATTTCCTTCAGCGACATGAACTCACCACCTTGGTCCCTTTCAATTAAGTAGTTGTGCTACTCTGTGTACTTGTGCAGATGTACAATTCAAGAAGACCACCCTGCCCCTACTCCCAGCATTTGCACCAAAAAAATATTGCAGAATCGACCACAGGGACTCGTGTTCACTGTCAAGCAGCCACGGCAGCCAAGGCAAAAAAATAATGGTTCATGATGATTTCTGACCATCCATAAGTGTTTGTTGAAAGTGATTGACAAGGATTGATGATGGTTTGGGCTGGTCAACAACTAGCAACAATGATCGGATAGAAGCAAAGACAGTGCCCGGATAGAACTCCACGTCTACTTGATTCATAGTTGAGCAGTTGGCAGTCTGTTGCCGCTCACTTTGATCCTCGCAATGGCCAGCGATAGAATGTCCATAGCCACGGTGATAGCCCCAAAGCTGGTTTCTGGGTTCTACAAATCCACAAGAATCCATCATTCATGGCTGGTTAAGGGGTACCAGGCCCACAACAAGATCCTGTGATCTGACAGCAAATCACATGATTTCGCCCTTGAATGCCAGTAGTTGATGATCTTCCGACAAGGCCAGCCAACAGTGGCCATGGCGGTGCTACGCTGTCCGTTGGCTCGGGACATCCGTTGGAAACCCTGACCTTTACCCTGGGACGTTTCCCACGCAGATCTCCAGGGCCTCACTGTAGCTGGTGACATCATCACTGTAAAAGACGTAGACGATGGCATTCACTTGACTTCCTCCTGGCGACTCAGGAGGTGCCCAGCCATGGTAAACACCACCAGGCTCTCCCAGTTGCCAGCTCATCCCAGGGGCCCAGGGGCTGTAGCGCTTGCCAGAAGCCAACGCTACATAGGAGATCCAGTTTTGAATGAACCACTGCAGTTTACCAACTAAATAGCTGGTGATTTATCCCAAACATGGGTGGTTTTTTGATATGGATATACTCTATCCCACCGAGTACCCTCCACGGCAACAAAATCTAAGCCGATGGTCACATGGTCACATCCCTGATCCATGGCTTGTGACCACCCTTGTGTCCGGCTCGGCACCTGAGTTTTCGTTCACCGTGGCCAAGGATTGCAAGTTGGAGCTCTGCAAGAAGATCATGCGGCCATCCACTCCGCCTGCGATCACCTGCGAATCTCGTGGGAACCCAAGACCCGTAAACTGTGACCAACCACTGTGGGATGAAATACCAAAGAAAATCACCTGGTCAAACAGATGGAAATTTCCTCATGTATATGTAGGGGTGATATACATATAGACCATATAGATATGTACAAGTATATTAATGTAACATATGTACATACTATATACTGCCTGATAATTGTATAAATGTAGATAAAATGATAAGTATATTCGTTCATATCTGTTTATACTAATAATCAATAAAGATAATAGAAATATTACTTTAATATAATATTATAAGAAATATTAGAAATATAACATCTTTACATCTTTCCAAGTGGAGCACCTCGTTCAGCTGCTCCACATGCGTCAAGGCGGTGATGCGGTCGCCGGCGTTGCCGCCTCCCAGATGGGGGGATGGGTTCCTTCGTGTTCCCCTGGGTGCTTCCCCTGGGTGCTTCCCCTGGGTGCTTCCCCTGGTGCTTCCCCTGGTGCTTCCCCTGGTGCTTCCCCTGGTGCTTCCCCTGGTGACACTTCCCCTGGTGACACTTTCTCCAGGCCAGACCACTCATGACTCGTGTTGCAGCAGTTTGCTGTCACTGGGAGTCCTTAAGGCTGCTGGAGCACCCGTGTTGTCAATGCATGCTACGGGCTTGTGAACCAAGAGCATCGACAATGATTTGGATGGCTTACTTATGTACCAGCTAGAATGGATGCTGTGGACAGCAGATGTTTGATAGGATCACGGAGTACGCGGCTATCACTTCCTCTTGAAAGCTCAACAGAGTTGCAGGGAATAGCCAACAAATCTGCAGATAACATCCCATCCCTTCCAAATAAAGCAACGTTATCTTGAGCGACTTTTGGATGCCCTACACTTCTTCAGAATCTTGGAGATGTAGGCTTGGCTTTGCTCGCATTCACCTTTCATCCACCAATTTCAGATCTTTGAATGACCTTGCAGCTTTCGCAGCACGTGCATCAGTATCCAGGCCCGATGTGGCTGGATTCCTGTCAATGTGGTGCACCCACCCAGAATCAACCACCACCACTGGAATATGATCTCTCCAGAAGTGTCCCAGTTTTCTGCTGTACCGGCTGCACCATAGTTTTTAATTTTGTTCTACTGCTCTTTGAACATAGTGATGTGCATACACGTGCCTGCCAAAGACTGTAGGAACAAGTGTTGTTCTTGAAGCTTCAACCCCAGCTGTGTCTATGTGTCTATTAGATGCTTGGGGCATGTTAACGAAGTTGATGCTACGTGGGGCCATGGGGTTGGGGTGGCTTTGAAGCATTTGGCTCGAATTTGGTGAAGAGAAAAGTAGTTTGCCCCCTGGCACGACTTGGCAAATATAGATGTTGAATGACCAAAACACATTCTGAACGTCGAATTCACCATGTAAATCAGGGTTTCAAGACTCATTACGACCATGGTGCAATCCTTCAATTCGGTACGGCGGAATCTGAAGCGTGGTCCAAATGGTTAGGAAGCTCCAAACCCCCAGCTGCCCCCTGCTGCCCTCAGCTCGCTCGCTGCCTTGCACTAAGCTGAGGTCTGATCCCTGGAAGATCTGCAGCGTCCCCAGATCTCCGCCCACAATCAGCTGATCCTGCGGTCGAGGGGGGAGTTGACCTTGATGAATGGCTCCAACTAAATGATAAATGATGAATGAGTAAATAGTTAAATGAGTTCCCACCATGTAGGGGTGGTATGAAAGCAACGGCCAAGTAAATGGTTAATCATGATTTGTGATGGTTTATGATGGTTAATATTGCTTCATGATGCGTGATGCTTGACGATGGATAATGTAGTTCACTCTTGGCCAATGATCCAAGATAGAACTGAGAAGAAGCCATTGGCACATTCCAAGAGACAGGCTGTTTTAGAGACGGTGGTATCCCCACATCACCAATTTCAGCCATGCCGCGCATGAGCTGCACGCTGTCCACCCCACCCCCCTGCCATGGTGAACCTCTGGACTCTTTATTCGCCCCATGGTGTAACCAGGTTTCATATGCAAAGGTTATGTGATGTAACCAGGTGTCGTTCTCCCAAACTCAGCGATGGCAACCGCCACAACTTCCATCGCCTGCCCTGGCAGCCCAGGCCCCGCTCCCAGGTGGCCGCGTAGCGCATCACCGTCACAGGCCCCACGGAGGCACCAAGCTGCTGCAGCCGCTGCCCCCCCACCACGTGGCCCGGCGGAATCACGGCCAGGCGCCGGGAGTCCGGGGCGGGTGCAGCCTGGCTGGCCATGGAAAACGATGGTTTTTTCGAACTTTTTTCGGCTATGGACAAGCATGTTTTTTGAGGTTTTCTTGTTTTTGTTCTTATTTCTTTTCTTTGATTGTCGTCTTTTGTTTGATTTTCGGGGTTGGTTCTCTCCATAATTCCTTATCTTTAACAGGAAGTAGAGCATGAATGGGGTGTATTGTGAAGGTTTGTGTACTACTTGTGCTAGTGGAGGAATATTCTTTAAGTTATTGTAAAATGCGTATAGTGAAGGGGAAGGAGGTGAATTTCTGTTCGGAGTTTGAACGTGGCTTCAGCCAGGGCCAGTTCTTCTGGGGTCCCCATGTCTGAGGAATTGATGGTCCCAAGGGTAGTAGGGTTGAAGGTTATAGTGGACTCGGGCGAATCTGGGTGCCTAACGATGTGTCCTAAGCATTTAATCCTGGAATCTGGGAGGGTGGTAAATGATGGTGATGACGGCGATTGTTTTGGTTCACAGAGGTGCTCTTGTAATGATGGGCAATCATACTTTATTATGGTACTTGTGGCTAGTGCCCCTTCTTGACTTGAGAATGGTTTGAACAGCTGGTTAGCTGGTTTATGATGGTCAATAAGCGTTGATAGTGACTAGTTGGTGGTTGATGGTGGTTTTGCAAACATCGTTGTGATTATTCATCGAGTTCAAGAATGGTTGAACTGTTGACATGTTTGGCTGATCGTGTTTGATGTAGTGGCACATGGTCTTGAACGATGACAGAACGATGCATCATCGTACTTGAAGCAGTTCTGAACCACTTGGACCGTCAGGTGAATCTTATGACGCTCTGCAGGCCGCCTGAAGGACCATCACGAGAAGCCAGTAGACCATCCATCGCCCGAGTGCCCGCATGGGCCATTGTACCCAAGTGGGTGGAAGCAACTGAAGGTAGGCTAAACCACTGATCTGGGCTCCACCAAAAGAAATGCCACGCTGGATCTCTCCCTACATTGGACTCTTCCTCCCGGCACTGTGATCATCCAAGGCTTGGTCTCAGCTGTCAACCTAAGACCCCTGCATCTTGCTGGTTTCACTACCATGAGGAGGAGCCTTCCGGGTACCATCAGCAACATCACTTGCCCAAGAAGAATGCTGCTTGGCTTTCAAGTGTTCCTAGTTTGATCTCCTGAACTGGTAGGATAGAAACAATGACCCCAGTAAATCAATATCAGGACCTGAATTGTTTCTGGTCTCTTGGGCAAGCGTTCCAAGCGTTCTTTGGAGCCTAGAAGCTGATGGCACTCGGGAATCCATATGGCCACCTCTTCTCTGCCCTTATCTGCAAAACATGTTTCAAAACAAGCCATGCAACTGGATAGTTTAGGGTTCATGATGGTCAATGATGATTAATGATGGTGAATGATGGTTAGTGATGGCGAATGGTGGCTCATGATGAATGATGATGATTCTGACGATGATTCTGATGATGATTCTGATGATGATGATGATGATGATGATGATGATGATGATGATGATGATGATGATGATGACCATCATCATCATAATCATGATCATGGTCATGATCATGGTCATGATCATGGTCATGATGAATGATGATGATTCTGATGATGATTCTGGTGATGATGATGATGATGGTGATGATGATGAAGATGATGATGATGATGATGATGATGATGATGATGATGATGATGATGATGATGATGATGACGATGACGATGACGATGACGATGATGATGGTGATGATGATGATGATGATGATGATGATCATTGTTGTTGTTATTGTTAATGATTCTTACTGATGATGGTTACTATCTTATTAGAGGATGGCAACCATGGCCGCCTCTCGACTACCAAAGAGACCAACAAGGTGACATCCAAGCCCTTCTGTCAATCCGAATGATCTGTAGCACATTAGGCTACTGTCGAGAAAGCTAGAAAAAGGAACCGAAAGAGAGCCAGTGAAATATTACCACTGGTAAATAAAGACCGTTAAAATTTGTCAACACCTGTGTTCAGTCATCCAACATGTGTGTTTTCTTTCAGATATGCTCGGTACACTCCTGTGGGTCGTATATGCTGATGCTGGTGTAACATGGATACCAACATAAATACAACAAAATGATACAAGATATTGTGTAGAAGACGACCATCAACCCCTTCAAGTGAAAGTACTACACGAAACATTGAGAATCCCTGAGACCTGGGGCAGCAGCCACACACATCCCAGGTGCGGCCGTCCTTTTCATCGTCCCCTCTTTTCATCGGGAAACCACTACAAGTGAGACTGCACGCGGCCTCCACAGCCCAGAATCGATTGACGTGACACGCGTGAATCACTCTTGATCTTGATATAGCTATGCTTTTTCTTACTCCAAGAATGATGAAGTAAAAGCAAATATTCACTGAATATGATGGTTTCAATGGATAAAGAAAGTCATGATGGTTAATTAATCAGATCATGTATCATTGGGTGGAGAAACATTCAAGAAGTGATTATCCATCAGTTCAGTGACACATAACAGCTCGACACACCCTCCGGCAATCCAAAATGACAGAATCACAATCACAAACCTTGATAGGTACATTCTGTACCAATTGGAAATGCTCTCTTTTCATGTTGTGATGCCTTGGTCGGGGTGCTTGGTTACATCCCCAGCCCATCGTACCACATCCAGCCACCAGCACCACCAGCGGAACAGCCAATCCCCAGAACTGTATGTCCATGGAACGGATGCACAACCAACTGGCTACCAGTTGTTGAGTTCTCTAATGTGTTGTTGAGACTCGAGCCAAGTGGAAAGGACAAATGTGTATCTAACTCTACCAACTGTTTATATGCATATGTAAATAAATTTCATATATATATATATATATATGTCTATACATACAGATTGTAAATGTCTCTTCCAAAGCTGGCATATTTAACTACATGCATAGACTAACCGTGGAAGGTTCACGATACCAGGCCATTCTGGCGATCGCTTCTCCGCTACTCCAATTTTTTCTGGTACTTGATCAGCTCCTGCACGGTGCCCCCAGCAGTTTTCCAGTTGAGCACGCTGGGTCTGCTCCACCATGTTTGCACGCCACCAAGATATGGCAATGATGTCCATAACATGAGGAGGTTGTGGACACGTCGGGTTGGTACCATTCAGTAGATGTGATAGGTGTGTTTGTTGATCTGTTGGCAGAAGTTACATACTGCGCGGGTGCTAGCAATGAACGGATCTCACTACCCAACCATCCTCAAGCTTGCGCATATCTGAAGGGGGAAGTGTGCTCAATTTGGCAGTGATTGCCTGACTTGTGGACAGTGCGTGGACGATGTCCATGGATGATGTGTGCAACCTGTTTTTGTTGAATTGCGGCGAAGTTCCAGCAAACCCAAGACTAAACAGCTTGGGCTTAAACAGCAGAGGTGTTCCACTTGTTCACTTGTTCCACTTGTTCCACTTGTTCCACTTGTTCCACTTGTCTGAAGTCCTTGTTGATCTCATCCTTCCATTTCATGATCTGTTCGAAGTCTGCTTTGGTCAAGGTCATCCTGGGAGCAGCACGTTAGAGCTCCAATGGAAACAAAGGGAAGCCTTGAGATGCCTCAAGTATAAATTGGAGGTCAAGTAAACTTAGTTGGATATACTTTGTGTTTCTTGTCTTTCCTTGGATCGCTCACAACTTTGGAACTAGAAAGAAACGCCTCATCGACCTTGCCCGAACTGGTGAGCTGGAAACATAGTGAATGAAAACCATCTACCCCTGGTGAACAGCCCAAGAGGTGTGCAAACTAACCATGTCCACAACTACCCATATACTGTAGATCCATAGAGATCCAATGGAGATCCATAGACATCCATATCGATCCATAGACATCCATAGAGATCCATAGCCCCATAAGGGCCCCACATGTCACAACCAGTCACAACAGCACCGCAGAAGTCGAGGTCCAAGGCTCCACTTCACCCCGCTGGAATCCAGGATGGTCAACTTGGGCACTCGCTTTCGGCCATCTTTGCTCCGCAGGTTCGACACGAACATCTTGCGACCTGCCAAGGCGGGCGTCGCGGTGCCTGGGTCGTGACCCCATGGCTTAGTGACCTGAGCCCGGGCAGATCCACCGAGCCTATGGGAGGACCCAAGGACAGATCCTTGCCGCGATGTTCCTCATAGGCCGCGCGGTTAGATGCAATGGTCGCATCTCGAAGATCCAAGTCTTCTTGAGTGCATCCAAAGAATTCCCTGGCTGCGATTCATTGCGGGGAGTTTTGGAAAGACGAATGTTCATGGTCTTGAGTTGTGAATTATCCTTCAATACTGTAAACAACTGCGCAATGGATGGAAGTATAGTTTGATACATAAGTTTGATTTTCCCAAATCACCATGGGTTCCATCCTGTGTTTTTATTCAAAATCGAATTTTCTGGACACCTCGTACCATTGATGGGTTTTTTCTTTGCAAACCTGAGCTCAGGTGACTAGTCGATGCAGGCCCTCGGCCTGACTTGCCATCTGCAAACACTACAGTACAATGGAAACTGAAAATTCTTTCAGGCCCAGAAACAGAATTCACCAAATGTGATTCACTTGATCACAAACCTTCAAATGGGAACGGTAGAGAGATACTATCGGACAACGGTGGATATAAGCAACAAAACAACTTGCTGCTTTATCAATGGGTGCTCCACAAGATCAAATGAGGGGATCTGTTACCAAAGACACCCCCACGGAAGGCCTCGGATTTGCTGCGACACGGCAGACACGGCCCACCTGAATCCAAGGGTGCCATTGAGGATTGATGATATGATGATAAGCTTGAAGGATTGTGCTCGTCATCGTCATCACCATTTCATTGTAATCATCATTGATGTAGTGATTGCGATCAAAACTATGCCGGTGGTGGAAATGACCGAAATGATAGAGAGTGACGAAAATGAATTACGATGAAACAATCAAATGATGAAGCAACTGAGGACTTTTGGATGTACTGGAACAATCTCATCATGCGAACCGGTCAGCTTTAGGCGCTCCACATGGTTTTGGCAGTAAGCCCTGTAACCTCTAAATCTTGGTATAAAATAACTGCTGGTGGGGAACTACATATGACCTCCGTGTGGATGGCTTGCGGGTACCACCAACATGCCCACATCTTCGTTGGAAGTACAAGGCTGCCAAGATTATACTGTACATATTTATACATGATGAGAATGAACCTAGAAGAAACTTAGAGAACGACGTCTCGCATGGCTATCACCTGTGAAGGAGCCAGAAAGCATCAAAAATGGATTGCCCGCACCATAGCTCACGTGCACAGGGCACAGGTTGCACTTTGGCCACAGCCATACTGTATTACAAAGTGGATAGAAATGGCTGATCCACATACTACATACTGTATCATGTTCGGCTTGTGTACGATTCCCTTCCTCAGGTCTTTCCGAATGGCTTCGGCAATACTCTCCATATCAAGTCACGTGCACGTTGCGCACGGCACGTGAAGATGTGGCCATGAATGTGGCTCGCAGGGCCATGGCAGCACTTCAGTCGAGGGTGGAAATCCAATTCCAAGGAATCAGTTTGTTTGGTTAGCCATCAGTTGGTTGGGTAGTGGGTTGGTTGGTGAGGTAGTTGGTTGGTACTGCACTTGATATTTCATCAACTAGTGAGAAAAAACATAGATATTGGTAGAAACACAAGAAAAATGTAGGCATAAGCATGTGTATAATATTGGTTGATAAAGATTCTAGTTCTAGTGAAAATCAGAATGATGAATGACTGGCAGTGCTTTCCCTCTATTGTAAAAACGCTTGTCGCATTCTCCTTACTGCACATTTTGCCTCCCATATAAAAAACACGTGCAGGTCAGGATCGTGCTGTTCGCAAGCAAACGATATCCAACAAACTGCTTGCTACTGTGGCGCATGTCAAGGTCAACCACTTCAAGTTGCCAGAGTTCCACAAAAGTCGCGGAACACCTTGAGCACATCAGCATCAACTAGAAGCGATGAAATGCCCAATCCATCCAGGATCAAAACTAGCTGGCAGGCAGTTGATGCTTACTGATAGTTGGTTATCAACAGGTTCCTACCGACATGTCACAACAAGCAGGTGAACACCAGGGCACCGCCCTACCTTCAAAAAAAATTGGTGCTTGGCCTTACCCTTTGAATGCCAGCCATTACAGTTGCCAAGCCATCACATGTGATAAGATGTGATAAGCTACTTTCTTTGCTTGATCAGTACACAACGGTCAAAACCGCTTCGGTACAGTCATCCACTTAATACGGAAACTACGTTTTAACGATCGTTATAAAGTTGTAATCAACTATTTACAGTGAGATGGTCATATCCAAATAATGGAAGCCGCAATCGTCGTTGGCTGTCACTGGCGCTTGCTTACCACGAACTACAATTGCTGTTGGATCGAATACCACTTGTTGCTGGCTACAAACTACTTGCAGTCACTCAATGTGATACTGGTTGTACCCCTTTGTCAAATCCCTAGTGTTGTTGGTCATAATATGTGTATCTCTTTTTTGGTCATAACTCATCCCAAACATATTGCTCAATTAGATCATCATCGCCTGGTATGGCATGGCAAATGAAAAATATGAAACTCCCAACCAGCTATTTGTTGTTGTTGTTGCTGCTGTTGCTGCTGTTGCTGCTGTTGTTGTGGTTGTTGTTGTTGTTGTTGTTGATTTTCACATTCTCATGTTGGACATACATGATTGTTCATGCTGCCACTGCCACAATCAAGTTGGCCACACGCATGTTTTCGCTCGGTTGCCGGCGCAAAGACTGAAGTCCTGGGCCAGCCGATGCTGGCACCCCGGGAAAAAACAAAGCTTTTACACAAGAAAAACAAATCATTGAGCATGTGCGCATGTATATACATGTATATACATATACATGTATATTAGACATTCAGATTCAGGCATTTACATAAATGAGTAGATTTATAAGTAGTCAACAAGCACAACTGGCTGCCCCCCACAGAAACTGGGTCCAAGGAAAAAAAAAACGTGCTGCTTTAACCGACACCCCAACCAAGGATGAAGACGGCAACAACCATCATATCACATCACCACCGACAACCACAATAGCTGGTACAACTGCACGGCCACCTCCAGGGTTTCAACTGGTTCAGTAGAAATGCGCTTTCCGGTACACACCTTGGAGTATCACAAGTTGTTTCCTATCACAAGTTGTGTTCTATCGCATGTTGGGTTGAGGGTTTAGGGTTTATCTATCACAGCTATCACGGATATCTATCACAGATATCTATCACGGATATCTTTCAAAGATATCTATCACGGATATCTATCACAGCTATCTATCACGGATATCTACCACGGATATCTATCACGGATATCTATCACAGCTATCTATCACGGATATCTATCACGGATATCTATCACAGCTATCTATCACAGCTATCTATCAGGGCTATCTATCACAAGTTATTCTTCCAATTTTGTAGAACTCCCCACTCTGGGCCTGGCACACTGTGCGACAGACTACCCAGGAGTTGACGTTCCTGGTCCTGGCGAGACATCTATCTCTCAGCGATAGGAAACGCTCGGATATGGCGAGAATATTTGATCAAACATATTCCATACTCATATAGACATTACATGAATAAGTATGTACACATTAAATGAATAAATATGCTTGTATTTTTGCAAATATATATATATACATACGTATACACTCTGTGTGTGTGTGTCGGTACAGAGGTGGGTGTATCTATATATATATATACATATATATGGAACTCTCCATGCATGGTGTACATACAAATAATTGGTTTCTTTTGGAGGGTAATCCTTGTTGGTGGATATCATATACCCACGGTAAGCTAACCTGTTAATGGAAAATCCACCGCAGGCGGCTTCCCAGGATTTCCCTTGAAATCAAAGGTGAAGCTTTCCATTTCCAAGTTACTCTACCAGAGGGTATGTAGTTCAGCAGATCAATCAGGTAAAGATACTGTTGGGCAACCAATCCTCACGGAGCCACACGGGTGACGGTGCAGGTAATGATCGAGAACAGGTTCCAAACACAGTTGGGAACCATCTTTGCCAAAAAATGGATGCACATGCTGATCAAGGACACCCTGGTTGCATGTCGAGGCCTAGAGCAGTTGACGAGGGTTTTCCTGCTTATGCATCACGCTCTGTCAGGATCACTACGGAATTACCTTCGAAGCCAAGGAATTGTGAAGAAATGACATTCGTCCGGTTTGGAAATCATCCACTTTTCACACTTATCACTCCGAAAACAAGCTTCGGCTGGATAATTTCAGAGTTTTCTACACGTAACAGTCGCTCAACTTTGAAACCTTCAAAAGTCAGACCATCTGCCACTTTGGACCAACTGCAAGCAAACACTTCAAACAATCAACATCAATCAACCAATTGAGCTTGAGATGTATCGCACAAAGGCTAATGGACTTGGGTGCCTTTACTGGGATTCTGCAGATCCCTTGCGCTGCCGGTTCGTATTCCCATTCACACCCGGGAGGAAAACCCGTGGGTGTGAGTTTACTGCCGATGATAACGACACTATAACTGACAGAGGCAGTGTCAAAAACCAACAGCCGATGCATTTCCCCAATGCTGTTGCCGATTCCTCGTGCAATTCCTGCGTCATGGCTTCCCATTGGCCCATTGACGGATGCTGCTGTGTAAGTTGCGCCTTCATCTTTACAACTGAGGGAAGTAAGTTACACCCTACCAATCCGCTTGTGAGGGATAATCCACCTATGATTACAACCTCATCAACCTATAGGCCCCTACTTTCTGCCATGGAGGGCACCGCTCACTGAACGCTCCTGCAACCCCCGCTGTTCTGCTTCCCCCAAGGCCATGGAAAGGGCAGAAACATCCGCAGCCAGGCGTTGCCCATGCATCCCCTGCCAACTCTTCTGGTTGGAGCTTTGTGGCCAACCCTTTGGGAGTCATGAAATGTGAGGTGATCTAACGTAAGGAAAAATTCTTGGTGACGCAAGGTGATCGAAGGTCATGTACGTAGGTATGTAGACACGGGTGCATGTACGCATGTATGCATGTGTACGTAAATATGCATGCATGTATCTATGTACGCATGCAAGCATGCAACGTCATGCCCTGCAAGGTAATGCAATGCCAGGCAATGCAATGTAGTGGAAGGTAATCTAGTGTAATGCAACCTAAGTTCACTTTGTGCAAAAACTAAAAGGTAATCTATATGATATGTGCACACTATGTACTATGTACATATAGAATCATACGGATTTGTTTCATGATAAATACAGTGCAGCTTTGGGGAAGTTTCAATAACGCAGCCAGATCGTGCACCTGAAATAGAACACCATCCTGAATCACGGCGATACAAAAGGCTTGACCTAAACTGGCAACGATATTGATTACCGACATGGGATCCATGTGTTAGTTGAAAACACACAACAAAAAAAGACAAAATGATTGATAAGCTGCAAGCACAAAAGCAAAAAAAAAATGCAGTACTTGGGATACCTCCAGCTTCGCCCGGAGGAAACCCCCTGTACTACGTGGGCAGTTGGAAACTGCTTGGAAAAACGTTGGTGATTTCCCGCGGCAACGATGACCTAGACAAACGTGGTGCAAAACTATTTCGATGGCCCAGACATGGTTGGAGTGCAGACCCGTAGACATTGACATAGCTATACATAGCTCATATCAGCCTCAAAAGGATCTATGCACTTCAGCACATAAAATATCAGAAAATCTTGTTCAGCTGTTCCTATCTCCCAAAACCAAACCAGTGGGAAGATGAATCCAGCAGTGCACAGCCTACAGAGCTGGCTCTGCACGTGTGGCAGTTGGCATCCATGCTGCTGGTTCTTGATTACTTGGCTGGTTGGCAGGTTGCTTCATATCGCTTGATATCATTCACATCTGTTCCCATTTCACCCTGACCATATCCACGTCGACCTGCAAGCCTTTCAGCAGCTGGTTCCCCCACAGTCCCTACCCCAACCTCCAAGATGCGGAACATCTGCTGCCACTGCTGCCCAATACCACAGGCCAGCGCAGCAGCACTAAATCCCAGAGCACCCAGCGCCACCGAGCTGTGCGGTAGCCAGGTGAACAAGCCTCATCCGGACCCCCGGTAGCTGTGGAGCTGTCCCGAAAATGAACCAAATAGTCGAGCTGTCAGGATCTCAATTTATTTTGGATGGCTAGTTCCCAACCAGCTCGTCATTTTGACGTTCAATGAGAGAGTCACCGAAATGATCATCTTGTGTGGCAAAGCTAAAAAATTTCACCCCCAACAGCGCGTGTTCGTGTGGCGGATATAACATCCCACTGTGTCAATGGTGGTGGGCCACCAAGGACGGTCGGAGTTCCATGATGTATCTGATATGCCACCATCTTGGGATCGGGGATGAGAATGGACCTTGCGAAATCCGTCAAAAGAGAAACTTTTTTGGCTCAGGGTTCAATTCCAGCACCCTAAGGCTGCCAGCAGGGATGATCATGTTCACATAATGAACCACTACGACCTCCGAAACGAATCTCTGTCCCATACAAACGACCTGTGCAATAGTATAAACATGTATAAACGACTGTGGTCAGTCGGGGAATGGATCGTCCACAATAAAACGCATCCGGACCGCTGATGCCTGCTTCCCAAAGACAAACAAACGGGCCATTGGACCAATAACCACTTCGACACTTCCAGCATGGGCGATACCCGAAACTGATGCTTTCTCAAAGCTGAGAAATATCGCTGACCTCTAGGAGACATCCAGAATAATATTATTGAAACAAACCATCTTCTTTTTGCCGTCCCATGACACAATACCTATGCATAAAGCAGGCATTGCCGTTGTGCTATGTCAAATAGAACCCAGAAAATTCGACCCAAAAATAATCGGCCAACCAATCCAAACTAACCACCCACCGGACCAGCCACGCTTCCTTTTGTCACTGGGGTCTGCCACATCTTGCGACACGCGCGGATGCTGGCTGAGCCCGGACTTCCATCCTCCCCATTTACGGAAAGAATCTGCATCTTGTCGTCCTGGATGCGCACAGTGCTGCAGCGCCCATTTCCACCATGGCCAGCGTTCTGAGGAACTGCTCCTGATCCTTGAGCAGCCATGCCTCCTTGTACTTTCCCTTCGAAAAAGTAATGCTCTCCGCGAAATGTGCTTCCAGCCTCCGGTTGCAAAGGAGCAACCTCAAGGTGGTGGATGACACCAAGGCATCCCAAACCATCGTTGCAAGTGAGGAAGAAATCAGGCTTGTAAAGGCATTTCCAGCCCTGGTTCCCGACCTGACCGGTACATGGAATTCGGGCCAAGCTGTTGTTGACTTGCCAGCCACTTGATTGATCCGAAGGGTTCTCAACGAGATTTTCCCAGACCTGTGGACCACGTATGGGCGACCATGCACAAGATCCAAGTGGAAGCAATATTGTGGTCGATAACTGGCTAGCAAAACCGGAACCTAGAAAAAAATATAGAAAGGAACAATGGTGAAGATCAAAGTACCAGCTTGTGCATCCCTCAAGATTTGGACTTGCAAGCTGCAGACCTCTTTCTTTATTGGCAAAATCTCTGGTGGAAGCGTCAAAGTCGATCTGCTGCTCTGCCCGTCCATACCTGCTCTTCCAAAAGAATCGGCAAGAACATGCTGTGAGCATCTGTGAGATTTCACATTGGACGGACTCTTCTGTTTCTACCATTTGTAAGCTACAACTCTCAAGGCAAACAAGTCCCTGGTACCAACATCTTCGCATGCCTGGCACCACTTCAGCAGCCAGCGCAGCACGTCAAGTGCCACCGCGCCCCGCTGGACAGAGCAGCCTGTGCTGCGCA
>VSDK01019850.1:67171-78083 GCA_009767595.1 Symbiodinium kawagutii | reverse complement strand
AGCCGGCGCCAGCAGCAGCAGCAGCAGCAGCAACTGATGAAACCTGCGCTAATGTAGATATGAGGAATAAGTAAAAAATAGTCATCAACAATCACGGCACCGCAACTGCCGCATTCACTCAACCGAAATGCCAACCCCAACAGCCTCACCCGCATCACCCTGGGCTGAGGCTCTCAATCCGATATCTTTCTCCAGCTTTCATCTTCCACGCCAGGCTGACTGCAGCCCCAGCTCCACCTCCTCCACCGCAGACCCAGGCCTCACCGAAACTGGACTTCACATGGCTTGCGCCTCCACCACCACCACCTCCACCCCAGAGCTCTAGGTAGATGACCTGCAACTGTCAGACCCACAGACTGAAGATAGGGCACTTCTTTATTTAGATTGCTAGTGAAACTAGTGAAAGGATAAGTCTAGATCACCCCAAATCAAACAGGAGTCCATGTGTTTCTCACAATTTCCGTGATACTTGCACACGTCTTGAGGAGGTTACGGACTGGTTCGGGGAACATGTGGTGATATGGTGAAAGGCAGCGATCCAACAAAATCCATGGCACTCTCTTTCCGATGATCCCTGCCTCACTTCTGTCAGCTGTCCATTCGTATGGAGATTGCTCAAGCCCAATCTCCGACGGCAAATCCGAAGATGCCACGACACTGAGTTCCGCTCCGCAGCGGAAATAGTTCCCCGCATCGTCGTGGAAATCGTGAGATGAAAGAGAAGGGATGGAAAGACACTCGTGTTCCCAGGATGTATTCCTCACGTTCCAATTGTCAAAGACTTGAGGGTCGGGCCAGTGAATATGACCAAACTTCATTACATGAACATCTTCATAGCATCAGAATTTCTCTTTCAATTCTTATCGGGACCCCCAAACGGAGTACACGGTTTTTACCCGAAGAAACGGGCATGCCACCACGGGCGAAATTATGTTTGTTTTCTGTTTGCAAGGGTCCGCCGTTGTCCTCCCACACCTGCAATATGTAGAAAAGACTAGCGCACAAGGTTGAACTTGGGAATTGGTCCAATTTGCGGTCTCAAAGCCTGCTCAAAATTTGATGGCTTCTACAGCTGCGAAATGCAATACCAATCTAATTCCAATAAGGACATATGCCAGGGAGCTCATGAAGCATCAAAAACACCCTCCTGAATCGAGACCAAACCACGACAGTCCTGGACAAGACACCAATCGAAGTTAGATCTGCTCACTCCTCGGTCTACATCTGAAGCCAGACAGCCTGGCTCGCAGTGAGCGCCAAGTGGTTGACATCGCTGAGCGTAGCTGTGGATCCCGCCACGTGGTTGATCGACCCACCTGATCCAAGATCACAACTTGGAGGTACTGACTTTGGAGAAAAAAACGAGCTTTTCGACCTTGCAACGAGGGAGCCAACTGCTAGACGCCTAAGCAAACCCCAACGCAACGGCACCAAACGACCTGCCGTTTGTACCCTTATCCCGCTCCAAACAAAGGAGATGAAAACGTGGGACTTGTCGATTGGGTAACCTGATGGCTGATGCTTCACATTTTTGCGAAAAAAACAATGGATCTTTTGGGCAAGCCACATGTTTTCGCTTCTTTCGCTCAAAAGATCTGACCTTGAGAAGTTGCTATCCTCCATGAAGCGCTTCAGGTCGTCACCAATCAAGTTGTGGGTCTGCTGCTTCAGGGCACCATCCATCCAGTCCAAGATGCCATCAACGACCCACACCCCGCAGGTGAAAGTCAATGCCGCGAGTAGAAACCTCGAGCCCAAGTGCAGGGAGCGAGGTTCAAACAACCCCTGTCAGACGTACATGTGGAACGTCTCGTTCCAGAATGATGTGCACTATTGATTTTTAAGCATGCATTCATTGATTGATTCATTCCCCACCTGTCAGGTGAGGGTTGTTACATTTTATCAGAGCAATTTCTCCTCCCCACAACCGCACCAGTATGTGTCCCAGATAGCATGCCGGAAAGATTGTCAGAACATGTCAGAATATATGCCAGAAAATATGTCAGAAAGGTGCGTGATGGTGGGGAGCACTCAAGGGTCAAAAATAAATTTCATTGTCTGTTGATTAGTTTGTTTGTTTGTTTGTTTGTTTGTTTGTTTGTTTGCTTGTTTGTTTGTTTGTTTGTCTGTCTGTCTGTCTGTCTGTCTGTCTGTCTGTCTGTCTGTCTGTCTGTCTGTTTGTTGATTTGCCTACTTATTTATCTAAACATTCGAACAATGTACAAATAAATCTATATATGTACAATATGTAACAAAGAGAAATCATCATGGTTTCAAGTGCTTCGATCTCCGTTCACATTCCACAAACAGCGGCAAGTGCAGCTGTCAAGAAAAGCAGCAAGGCCGAAAGCAAAAAGACTAGCCAAGAAGCCAGAGGCACATACGCGCTCGGTGCATCAGTATTCGCCTTCCCCCACCCTCTTCAGCATCCGTTTGGTAAAGATTGAAGCCATCCAATTCCATGGCAAGATCTCTTCCATTCAACGGGATTGCCGCATTGGCCATGCCCAAGGCGGAAACACAAACCTTGGGATATGTCGAACATGCAGCACTGACCTCCTGTGCGAGCACTCCTGCCTACTGGGCCAGCATCTGCTGTTCTGTGTTTCCTCGCAGGTGGCCCAAACCCTTTGCTGACCCATTGTGCTTCCATTTACTTGGGACTTCAAAAATCATTATGATAATGCTACTCACATTTAAATCTATGTACATATAAAACATATCACATAATATATACTTACAAATATCTGTCCATAGTTTTTTCGTTTCACGTAACACCCTCTTGAAAATGATTCTCTTGAAAATGCCAGGTTTCTGCCCCCTTGGTTGTGTAAAACAGGGTTACGATGGATTGCGTGCCGAGGGAAGAATATTCTCCATCTACGTCTAGCTCCACTTGTCAGTTCTCAATGAGGTTCTCACGTGTTCCACCGATCTTCTTTTGAGGCTATTCATCATCTTTCGCAGCAGCCGAGAATGCTTGCGCTGCTGGCATGCAGACAAGCAGGATGAAAAAGCTTTCCTGTCATCATCCAAGATTCATCGGTTGATTTGAATTCCGGTAAGCTTTACTATGATGCTCGTAGTTTGGCACCTACTAGCAACCAGTTATCAACCAAATATCAACCAGTTATCAACCAACTGTCTGCAAGACTCAAGCAATACCGTGCGCTGGATACCATCCATCATCGCCCAACATGTTTTCAGGCTGTGATCTTCGGTGTGGAAAGTGCTTGATCCTCTACCTGCTTGAGGTCGCAAGCTGGCCAATACCGTTTTGTCTTGTGATAAGTGATTGATAATTGATAGTGCCTTGGCCTTGATCGCAATTCGTGATGACTACAACAGTTTCCCTCCAAGAAACTAACGCACACCCTGCCCCGAGTTGGGTATCAGAATCAGAAGCATCTTCCATCTACAGACTGGTATACCTCTTTGTTGGTAGGTTGACCTTCAGAACCCGAGGTGACCATAGCGACCTGGTTTGCACGCCGCGGCTTGGAGCGTTCGGGGGGGTTTTGCTGCGTCGTGGTTCCATCGCTTTGGTCCCCTCCCGAAATCACTGCAGCATAGGAACTCAACGCTACCTCCCATGCAAAACCTGGCGGCCAAGGGTGACCTCTTGGTGCCAAAGTGTACAGAGGGAGCAATGGCGTCCATCGAGGTAGCGCGGTTTGTGTTGTAAAGTTGCAGGGTTTACTGGTGAAAAGATCGCTCAAGTCATGTTTTGCACTGGCCTCAGGTTGGAACCATATCGAACCATAACAACGTGGGGATTCTTGGCCGGTGGTCAGTTTCGAAGAATCTGGTGAGGTTCTTGCCTCTGAACTCTGCTCATGTCACTGCAACATCAGTGCTCGGCAACCATGCAACGAAAAATCGGAACGCCCCAAGCTTCAACACCTCCCTGGTCTGCCTAGAAAGTAGAATCTCTTCACTACACCAAGGTTTTCGGGGTAGGGACTAGGAGCGGATTGCCAACAGCAGATACCTATGAATACCCACCACACCCGTGCCTCGACTGCAGGCGCGGAGGACGGAATCCGCCACGAAGACATCAGGCACTGGCCCCTGAGCAAACAGGTAGCACGTCAGTATAGCTCTTGGGAACCACCGAATGCTGCCAAACAATGAACACAAAAATCTGAGGATAACGCGATAGCAATGCCGTTGTGGTCGTGACTTTGGGGATGGGCCATGGGTCGTGGGGGTCGTGGAACCAGTCCCTTGACTGCTGCATTCAGAACAGCTCATAATATTTTCAAGCGGAACCCTTTTAGGCAGTGACCAACCTGACCACCCCAATTTCTCCAACCGAAGCACGCCTTCCTCCTTGTTTGCCTTGAATACCGGCTCTCAATAGAAATCAAACGAACAAATTGGTGATTGTGGTATATGTGGTACGCCCTTTCAAACGTAGGTTTGTAAGCATGTGAAGTATTGCTAAATCAACCATACAAAGTCGTAGGTCTCAACTGTAGGCATATACAGATCCTATATGCATACGTTATGTCTAATAACATGTATACAAATGTATACATATGTACATAGACACATATACACACTTGCAAATATGTATATAGACACATATACATATACAATATATAAAGATACTAGAAGAATTCTAGAAGATATCCTTATACTTAAATAATATGACATATGTAACTAGGCACGTATCTACCATCCCCTACAGCAGGGTAGACATGTTCTTGGGGTTGTGACTTTGTATCTTGACAAATGACTTCATGTGCAAAGCCATTATCATTGGCGCAGAGTAGTTGTGAAGAGCAACTGGAAATACCTTCAGGTGGTGATTTTTATTCTGAGCCTCAACGATCTAACCGTTTGCAGCATCCCAGGGATCTAGCTGTAAATAGGGTCAAAACCTCCCTACACTGTTCCTGCTGTTGGGATGTTCATCCAACCAATTTCGATTTTCCAATATAGCTATATTTATAGATTTTGACACCCATGAAATTCTCGTGGCTTCCCGATCATAAGCCACCATTTTGCAGTTGAGTAACCCGTCATGTGTGACACGTTGATACCCCAGATGTCTGGCCTCCTTCAACATATGACAAAAGATAGCCAGTGCCCAAGTCCACTGATGTCCACGTTCACAGGCACTCACCACCTCAGCAACAGCAGGATCAAAATCATCCGAGAGATGGGTACTATTTGGAATGCCCTCAGCAGCCACTGACTTTTCCGTTCAGGTTGGGAAATGTGAAAGTCAAAAGTTTTAAGACATACTGTACTTCCTTCACTGGGGATCACATGCCCAGAGAAAACTGTAGCACTCTGATTTGGTCAAAGTGCATCATGGTAGCCCAATGCACCAGCAGTTGCTAATCACATGGCCCCTGCTTCCTGGGGGACCGGGTGCCCACGAATCCGCTGGATACCAAGCCAAGTAAAGGAGATCGCTGGCATAGAACCAAACTGTTGGAGGTTGAATCCCAACATCAAGAGGTGCTGTCCCAAACGAACGGGCAAAATCCATGGCTTAAACTCATGATCGCTCTCCTTTCGTGCTGTCTCATGACGAACCACAGGGTGAACTACCTGCCCACTGTCAATGATCGAGTTGCTACGCACGGCCCACAGAATTGGTTCATAAAAACATGCATTGTCCATGGATCTCTCCAGTGACGCACTTTTCGTTGAAACCTCTTAGACACAATCGGTACGGGTTATGTCTCCACGCTGCACATGGACCAGCAAGATGGAATCTTGAAGCTCTAATTGCTAGAGCTTCACGTAATGAGTGCAGCTGACCTCAAACGTTTTATGTAATGAATGTCCTGACACTTTCAGGGGTAGCCCACTAAATTGGATGGTTAAAGGCCTACAAGGGTCAACAGTGAAGCTTCTTCTGAGGGGACTTACGTGTTTGCTTCCAGTCTTCCAACAGTGTGAGATATCCACCATGCTCTTGGTGAAATGCACCGAGTTTTCCACACATGTGCCCCGAACGAAATGAACAAAATGAAGAGAAAACCAAGCGATGCGGAGGCATTGAGGGTGGCATTGAAGGCTTGGAGGGGCCGCTCCAACGGAAGCGATGACCACTGCGCCATGTGGCTGCACCTGTGACCTTCACGGATGGGAAAGCGCCCCAGATCTCGAGGGCCTTCCTCCAACAAGCTCCTGGAGCCGTACCATGGGACCAACGACAGTGAACCACTGAAGCTACGATGCTTATCATGAAGCTGATCATATGATCATGACATACCCAAAGGAACAACATTGATCCACATTGCACCGGCTGATCCCTAGAGGCCATGCAGCCCAGCAGCTGGTCTCCAATCCTGTTTGGGGACGTGAGGACAGTTGTTTTGACCCATGACGATGGGCATCAGTGCATCAAAAGACTAATGGTTCTGCTGTTTCTGCCTCAAGAATAAAATAGGTGCTTGTCTTGCGATGTGCAGCGATCGATTTTGACCCATGACGCACAGGGATGGACATCTCACTCACATTTGATGTTTCGTGCTGTTTGGGCACTCCAATCATTCTATGTACATCAACCAACCCTGCCAGAATCAAACACCATTCCAAAAAACGTGTGAACGGGGCAATGCCAAACATGAGGATCCAACAAGCAATACTTGGTTGTGAATGATCGTAATGTATCTAAGCCGTGGACCAGAAGGCTCATTATTCCACTGTAGTTCTTATTGTGCTAGCCATCAATCAACCATGATTGACTCAATGATTGACTCAATGATTGACTGGTCGTTCCCTCTTCCCACATGTTAGTTTATTGAAGCCGTCAACAGCCTCGCAAAGTGCCCTCCAGCGTAGCGCACATGTCACGGTCCTTTGGCCAATGCGCTCGCGAGCGTCCCGGCCACGACGCTGTCCCAAGGGTGTGGCCAAAGAAGCTGCAGGGCAGCCTGGAGAGTGTCGCTGTGTGATTTTCTTAAGAACTTCGATCAAAAATGAATGAATGATGAATGAATGGTAAATGAATGGTAAATGAATGGATAGGAATGAAGGGATAGCTAGGAATGAATGGATAGGAATAAGTGGCTAACACGTATATAAGTTGATAATGGATAAGAATGGGCTAATTGGCTTAGGATGGGGTAATACTGGATTAATGCTGGCTTAAAAATGGGTAATAATGGGCTAATGATAGGTCCATAATGGATTACCCAATTCTGAGGGGTTACTGATGCGTTATAGTGATGAACAGGGGTGAATGATATTTGGTATAACCAGCTAAGTACGACAAGCATGCCAAGTTTTGTGAGGATGGACAAACCAATGGTCGGTTCCAAGATTGAAGCCGGAACAGTGGCATTGAATTACCCAGAAGATGGCAGAAATGGTTGGTACACAAGTGTTGGTGACCCAGCATCGCATGGGGAAAAACGGAAATTCATGTACCAACTGCTAGGTATGTTACTATGCTGTGAAGCCAGGATTGATTAAGCTCTGAACAGCCAGAATATTGAATAGAGTGGTTGTCTGCTACTAAAATAGTATCCCACCCTTCTACTGCATTGGGACTCTACAAATCCTGATTTAACATAAACCTGCACAGGGATAGCCTTTGATTGGGATGCAAAAACCACGAAGATACGCGTGTAACCAAGTCCAAGCACAAGATAGTTTGATATTATGAGCAACCAAAGCAGATAAGTTGGTTGAGATACCAAGGCGACTGACTGATTTAGTCAGAGAATGGAACAAGGTATGATGCACTTCCAAGCCGTAGATCTAGCTGCTGACCAATTTGTAGGCAGCAGTGATACCTAAAATTCTACAGCTTGATGACTGGTTTCCAATTCTCTGCTGTCTTTCCTGGCAGCTGTCAACTTTGATACCTCCAGTCGACCATTTTGAAGTTGCTTTAGTCATCAAATGAGTGGACCAGGGTACCCCAAACCGATCCTGATGGCTTTGGCATTTAGTTGATTTTGGCCGACCCTCATGCCCCAGCCTCCCACAAGAAAGCTCTTTCGCATGCTGTCGCCACAGCACTGCGCACCACCAGATCAGGGGCAAGCCGCTCCTGCAAGTGTTGAGGGGGCGGCTTTAATTGATGGGGTTGTTCTGGAAAACTGTGATGAAGACACCGCACTGTACCAACATGCCTTTTTTAGACTTTTTGTACATTCTTTTTTGGGTAGAGCATTCCTACTTCAAGAACTCATTGAACTGGGCCCTTGATATGCATGCCCAGCATTGTTTGGAAACTGAAGCCTACCTCTGTGGTAGCCACACCACTGTTTATACTATGTTCAGAAGCACCTTTCTAATGGCTATGATTGTAGCCTCACGCACCGAAGGTCGCCAGTTCGATCCTGCCCAGAAAAAATTAGATTCGGTAGGAAGTATTGCATGCTAAACCCGTACCGAATGCTAAGCAGCACGAGAGAATAGTAAGTGCATAGATAGTCATCGGTGAACGTACAGGTTGTAACTACACATGTAAGTGGTACAGGTAGATTAAGTGTTATTGCAAGTAATATAGGAAGCTGGAAAAGATAGCAACATAATTAGCAAGAATGAGTAGTAGTAGTAGTAGTAGTAGTAGTAGTAGTAGTAGTAGTAGTAGTAATAGTAGTAGTAGTAGTAGTAGTATTAAGATTAGTAGTAGCAGTAGTAGTAGTAGTAGTAGTAATAGTAGTAGTAGTAATAGTGGTAGTAATAGTAGTTGTAGTAATGGTATTAGCAATAATAGTAGTAGTAGTAGTAGTACTAGTAGCAGTAATAATAATAATTTTAGTAGTAGTAGTAGTAGTAGTAGTATTAGTAGTAGTAGTAGTAATAGTAGTAGTAGTAGTAGTAATAGTAGTAGTAGTAATAATAATAATAATGATAATAATAATAGTAATAATGATAATAATAATAGTAATAATAATAGTAATGATAATAGTAGTGGTAGTAGTAGTAGTAGTAGTAGCAGCAGTAGTAGTAGTAGTAGTAATAGTAGTAGTAGTAGTAATAATAATAGTAGTAGTAATAGTAGTAGTAATAATAATAGTAATAGTAATAATGATAATAATAATAATGCTAATATTATAAATAAAAATAATAGTAATAGTAATAATAGTAGTAGTAGTAGTAATAGTAGTAGTAATAATAACAATAGTACTAGTACTAGTAGCCATAATAATAATAACAATAATAATAATAGTAATAATAGTAATAATCGTAATAATGATAATAATAATAATACTAAAAATAAAAATAGTAGTAGTAGCAGTGATAATATTAATAATAAAATAATAATCAAAAAAATATTAGTAATAATAATAATAATATTCATAATTTGAAAAATTTATAAGAATAATAATAATAGTAATAATAATAATCATCATAATACTAGTAATAAAAAAAATCATAAAAATAATGATAGTAATAATAATAACAATAATATTTGAAATAATAATAACAATAATACTCATAGTAATAATACTAATATTTTAATGATAATAATAATAATAATGAAATTGTTACAAAAAAAATAATAATAATAATAATGGTAATGCTAATATTAATAATTTAAACAATAATAATAATAATAATGGTAATAATCAAAATAAAAATAATAATAATAATAATAAAATAATGATAATAAAAATAAAAGTAATAATCATAATAATGATAATAATCATGGTAATGGTAATAATAATAGTATTAATCGTAATGGTACTATTGCTAATAATAATAGTAAACGCAATAATAATAATACTAATAACAATATTAATAATAACAAAAATAATAGTGATAATAAAAATAATTATTATTATTATTATTTTGATAATCATAATAACAATAATACTAATAGTAATAATACTAATATTAATAATAATAATAACAATAATAGAATAATAATAATGAAAATAATAGCAATAATAGTAATGATAATGGTAATAACAATAAAAATGGTAATAATAATACTAATAATAATAATCATAATAGTAATAATAATAATCGTAAAAATAATAATAATAATAATCATAGTGGTAATGGTAATAATAACAGTGGTAGCGGTAGTCGTAATAATAATAATAATCATCATCATGGTAATAATAACAATAATAATAATCATAATAATAATAATGATAATAATAATAATAATAACAATAATAATAATGGTAATAATAGTGATAATAGTAGTAATAGTAATAATGATAATAATAACAATAGTAGTAGTAATAATGATAATAATAGTAGTAGTAGTAATAGCAGCAATAATCATAATAATAGTAATAATAAAAAAAATAATAATAGTACTAATAATAATAGTAGTAGTAGTGGTAATACTAGTAGTAGTAGTAGTAACAATAATAATAGTAGTAGTAGTAGTAGGAATAGTAGTAGTAGTAGTAGTAGTAGTAATAATAGTAGTAATAGTAATCGCAGTAGTAGTAGTAATAATAATAATAATTGTGGTAAGAATAGTAATAATAATACTAACAATATTGGTAGTAAGTAGTACTAGTAATAATGATAATAATAATAATAGCAATATTAATGCTAAGGGTAATGATAATAATAATAGTAGTGGTAGTGGTAATAATAAAAATAATAATAATAATAGTAGTAATAGTAATAATAATAATAGTAGTAGTAATAATAATAATAATAAAAATAATCATAGTAAAAATAATAATAGTAGTATTAATATTAATAGTAGTAATCATAATAATAATAATATTAATAAAAATAATAATATTAGTCGTGGTGGTAGTGGTAATCGGAATAATAATAATACTAGTAGTAATAATAGTAATAGTAGTACTAGTGGTAGTGGTAGTCGTAATGTAATAATAATAGTAGTAGTAGTAATAATAATAATAGTAATAATAATAATAGTAGTAGTAATGGTAGTGGTAGTGGTAGTGGTAGTGGTAGTGGTAGTGGTAGTCGTAGTCGTAGTCGTAGTCGTAGT
>VSDK01019850.1:0-55456 GCA_009767595.1 Symbiodinium kawagutii | reverse complement strand
GCCGGGCCGGATGGCGGGATGGCCGGGTGGCCGGCTGGCCGAATGGCCGGATGGCCGGATGGCCGGATGCAGAAAAAGCCGATTGTGGCTGCAACCAACCAATTTAATGCTGTTGTTGCCGTCATGGCCATAGCCGCCTATCTCACCGCATTGCATTGCTTGAGTTCTCACATGCGGGTGTAGTGAAATCAACGCTTCTTGCTTCACATGTCACATCAAGATGCATTAAGATATAAAAATCAACAGATTTCCTTTCATCGAAGTTTTAATGAAGCCTGTGCACATCCATGTGTATCTTGCATCATGTCATGGTGTTGCTGCCTCAAGCGGGGACACCACCCGTACCCCCCACTGGTACTCCAATCTGGGGCGACCCGGCAGGGCAGCTCGAGCAATATCCGGCTGCCTTTGCCAACGCCAAGCAGTTCTCAAAGGTTGACAGAACAGCTGGCGCAGCTTAGAGCCAGCAACCGAGCTTTGGAAGAAGAGATTCTTGGATAAGGATAATGAGGGGTCATAGCTCTGCCACAAGCACTGCTTCTTGCCTTCTTCTCTGGGTGGCACAAGTGCCGAGCTCTATGATGCAGATGAAGGATGCTACCATACACAAGAAACCACGCATGTTGCATGCAACACATATGTAGAGATTGAAACCCGTGCTTGGAGTGTTGGGGTGGCAATCGAAGCATTTTAGCCATTTCACGACGTGTGTGATTACAGCCGTTGATGACACGCACGTGATGATCTTTGAATTCACATGCAGGATGCCACCAGTAGAGGATGAGACAGGTTTCGGTCATTTGCATTTTTTACGGTGGTTCCACGTTCTACTTCTTTTTTTTGTTGCTGCTGCTCAGGAACCGAAGATTGAGGGCCAAGACGCAAGAGACAGCCACAGTCAAACCCACTGTGCCTGGGATGGCATCAGGTGAGGCTGTGTTGGTTTAGAGTTCACTGTTGACCTGCCAAAACAAGCCTATGCTAAAATATGCTAAAGAAGGGCTCCAAAGAGAGAGGTGCTCAACAATTTTCAACACCTAAGCCATACTAAGCCTATCCCATTCATTGCCGTTTGAGATTTGTTTGTACACCCGGGACTTGGAAGTATTCAGACTGACCATGCTCAGCTGGGATCTCAGCTGGGCACAAGTACTCGTAGCATGCGGTAGCATGGAGCATCCCATGGGAAGTTCTTCAGCTGAGGCGCCCGTTGATTTGCAGCTGCGCGAACGGGTGCGACAAATGCTGGAAGAGCAACGGAGGCTGGTGGATCAACACCAGGCACAGATCGGGGAGGACGCGGGTAGCAGGTTTGCTGCGGGATGCAGCGGGTAGCAGGTGCTCAGGGATCCAAGCATCCACTGCGCAACGCATGTCAGGGTTGCCTGAGAGAGAGCACACCAGAAGGAAAGGCATAGAAACGCAAGATGAGCGAGCAAAGGTTAGATCACACAACATGTCACAACATGTCACAACTATCCACGATTATTCCTGGACTTTCCTGCAAATTCCTGCAATCAATTAATGGGTGCAGGGTTTATGGAAGGGGATCATTGGATGACGGAACTGGTGTCATGCTGCTAGCGCAACATGTTTTCCCACCATCGCTGGTACGGTCCAATAGCCAACCATGGCATAGCATGGCAGTGGTGCCTCGCAGTCCTCAACGCAGGACTTTTTGCAAGGTGCAGCCGGTGCAGACACCTTGCCGTCAACCTTACCGTTGCTTGGTCGAACACAACGTTGATCTCATCGGGGCAAGTGATGAGACTATATAACCACTTCTCTCACGACTGATTAGATTCAATACATCAGGATGATTTTCATATATCCATACCATATTCATTTATCTAAAAATGTTTTGTTGAAATAAAAATTACATAAATATGTATATATATATATGTATATATTGATTTACTGTAACAAATTATATACTTATTTATCTATATATACATACTATATATTTTTACTTTTTTATTTACTTATTTGTGTGTGATGATGACTGTTCAATCAGGCACAGTCAATGTGATTGCTTGCGAAAGGGAATCCCATGGAATCCCTGCTTTTCTTTCCAACTCCTTCGGATGATGAACTCCTCCACCAAGGCATCCTCAACCTGTGGCACCGGCAGCCGAAACATTGGAATCAGCCAGGATGGCTCCAGCAGAAGCAGAAGGGTCAGCGGCTTAGAACCACTTCAATATCAACAAGAGCGTAAGCCACTGGCCGTTTGTACTGAGGGGTTGCAAATCCTTTGCGCAACATTGGGGACGATATGGGAGGATGATCACCCACCAATTGTCAAAGAACTGGTATGCAGCTGGTTGCCATCAGATGAGTTCTTGAATTGCTCAGACCATCTACTGTATGTAGCTGGTGTGCACGCGTCCTTCTGATAGAGGGGGTGTGACACATGGATGATTCTTCAAAGTAGCTTTTTGATGGTTTTTCAAGAATTATTTGTCAATGCTGCGTGGTCAAGACCCATGAATCCATCAAGGCATTTGGCTGCGGCATCTATGTGTTGTTAAACCAAATGGCATATCAATCATCTATCAACTGTTGCTTGGCTCCACTCTAAATTCGCCAAGGCAGTTTGGTCCAACAGCCCTGCTGGGAATGCCGCGGGCTTCGAAACCATCACAGACGCGGAGTGGCATGGGGCCAGGCACCAAGGATATGCAGGGATGATGTTGGAAGCAGTTGGACCTGTGCAACTGTGTAACTGATCTATGGATCATGGATCATCATGTTATTGAATGATGGATCATGGTGGATTATGATGAATGATGCATTACGGATCATGATGGATCATGGACGGATCATCATGTTGTTGAAATTTCTCTCCTAGCCGCCCTTCCCACCTTCCTCTCCTATCGCATGACCTCTTGGGCGTTGCTGTCTTGTCAAGTGGGAAGCCACGAGCACAAAAACCCTGCCATTCACTTCTTAAAGCATCTCAAAGCAATCAGTTGCCCAAAGATTGGCGCAGGAGTGAGGGTTAAATGGATGCTTGTTAGCCACTTGCTGTTCGATAGTGTTGATCTAAGCCTTTCTCGCTCCGATTTCGATGTAGGGTGCACAACTGCGATTTACATTCATGATTCACCAAAGACGCTGAGAGATCTCCAAGCCAGGCTGCTTTGATTGCAGTTGAACACAGGCTGTTTGTTTTGATTCTAGATATTTCAATAGCAGGCTCATAACATTTCTGTGCGGGATTGTGATTTTTTGAAAAGCAGCAAATGAATGAACCTTTCCTCAATCCTGGATAGCCAATATCCTTGTCCTTGCTTGTTGTTGCCAAGCCCTTCACTAAGGCCAAGCCGTTCACAATTGGGCTCTCGACTGCTACCATCCCCAAAGATGAGCAGAACCCAGATGTCGGGCGCCCAAATTGGATTGGAAATGACAAGCTGGATCATGGTGGATCGGTCCTTCACCATTTGCAAGCTAAATTGTTGGGTCCCTGAGTCCCCGCTTGGCAATTGGCTGAAGAATGAACAAAGATGAAGAAAAATTAGAGCAGGAGAGGGCTGTGATGTGGTTTCTCGTATTTGCCAGAAGTATCCAGGTGTCATCTCAGGCTGGGGTTTTGCCAGAAGTTCGGACCGAGTTCATTGAAACAAGCACACGCCATGCCACACCCTATGCTCAGACTAAACGGCGTGATGTTGTCGATGCCTTGTCCTGCCCTACGTTTCACTCCTGTACTCGTACGTGCACCTCAATTTAGGTTCCCGATGGCTATGGTACTTGCAGCATCTTGCACCTCAGTTTGGGTTCCATGGGTTTTTTGTGTCGCATGATGTTTCATGGCATGATGGCATGGTATATCTCTACTCCACTTGCACCACATTGGCCCTGCGATACCTTCCAGCTGTGGCGGCCCACCCATGCTTCCTGGGGTGCCACATGGGACCAGCTGAGGCAGCCAGAGTCGTGGTTGGAATCGCCCCGGCTCGCGCCGGAGGAAACCACAGCTCCGTCACTTGGCGATGGCAGCAGTTCCATGAGATCCAAATTGGCATTGGAATACGGTGATGGGAATTGCGGTTCCGCTGTAGAACCGTCGCGTTGATGGTGATGAACATGGCGCATGGCGAGGATGAGGATGAGGATGATGATGATGATGATGATGATGATGATGAAGAACATGAACATGAACATGAACAGTAAGACGAACATGAATGCATGAATGGGATATGTTTCAATGATGAAAGCAGGGAGCTGGTGTTAAGGGTGCCTTTCTTCGCCAGGCTGCAGCGACAAGTCATGGACGATGAGCTGCCCCCAGAGGCTCCAACGGAAGGAGCCAGATCTTTGTCGGGAACTCAGAGGGTGGCTTCGGACCAAGGACCTGTGAAGATCGACTCAAAAAAAGGAAGAAGAAGAGATAAGAAGACCATTTTTTAATCAATATATGATTTTTAAGAAGAGATAAATTTTATATACGATTTACAGCTGTTACGCCCTTCGTTACACCCTAAGAATGTACAATGGATGGAATCTTTTTGTCCGTTGGTGATGTTAATCTCCAATGGCAATTGCATGACGTAACCGTGTGTGTGGGTGATGCTCGGGACGGCGATGTGACGTCGACTCACAGCATAGCAAGAGAGGTAAATCCAACATGGACGTCCAAAATTTCATAAATGGGTTATGTTGGTCGGATCATTGTAGTGGAAAGGTTCAATGGTTCAGTCGTTCCATGATGGTTGGATGGTTGGAACCTCTGATGGTGACACATGTAGTTGATGCTTGGATGCGGTTCAGTGGATGTGATTGGATGGGGTTGCATGGGGATGGATGGGGTTGGATGATCCTGTGGTCCACCCAAGCATGGCTCCCAAATTGGGGCAGCCGGCTGCCAGGTGCAGCTGGGGGAAGTTGCCGCGATCTGAAACAACACGCAGTAGGAAATCGTTATATTTACAAGTTCTAACCCAGCTACCAGGTAACTACCATGATCATTTCATCTCATTTCACCCTTTGCCTTTGGCATTTTCTCAGTGTGTGGGTGACATAATATCCGGATGCATGTGTCTAGAGCATGCGCATGTGCACATTGTTGGTGTATTTTGGGGTTGGTGTGGGGTTGTGAGATTTGCATAATCCACATATGGGCACGGTATACGCCACTATTGGCAAGTTTGCCTTGCACGTTTCCATAGGACATCCATGGGGGTTTGTGTGCTTTCGGGTCAGTCAGAGGGATGCACCGCATTCAGGGCGGTTGCAGCTAGGCCGTTCCAGCAAATAAGTTTGGGGTTTTCAGGCACTTGTTGGAAAATGTTGGAAAGGCTGGTGCCCATCGTGGCCCAGAGAGGGTGCGGGCATGCCGGCGTTGAGCTTGGTAGGTGGCACAGAGCATTGCCATAATACGTTCAATCAGACTGCACTAGATGCAGAGAGGGAAAGACATGGATCCTTGCACCTTTCCCGTTCATTGACTATGTTTGAACAATTTGCAAGACACAGCTGATTCCCACAACCTGTTTCTTTGAAGTAGGAAGGACCGTGCTGCAACTGTCCATATATATCCGAATATCCTATCCCAATAGCCAGTGATAACCAGTTTAATCACTGTAGTACTTTCAGGTTCATCGAGCCAAATCCGAAGGGTTCAACCAAAGCTAAATCATATTTGCTTCTCCTCATGATGACTCATCATGAAATAGACAAGTGATATTGAAAATAGTCACACACACACACATATATATATAATAGTAATAAATTAGATATTACAATATAGTTACTGACATTTGTGTAATTGTTCTCACCACATCCGCGGTGGCCACGGAGAGCCCGCCGTCCTCCCAGGCGGCGCTTCGGTGAGCTGCAGTATCCGCAGGTCGACGTGCCCGACCTGCGAGCGGAACAGGATCGAAGGCTGCAACCCAGGTGCGGCACTGATGGAAGTGGAAGATCAAGCAACTAACAAGGAACTTGAACCAAGATTAACCAAGAACCAACATCAATAAACAATCAAACTCACAAGGAACTTGAACCAATCAATAGCCAACAACTAGTAATGGTAATCTAACAAGGAACTTGAACCAACATGAATCTGGAAATTTTAATAGGAGCCAATAACCAACATGAACCAATAGCCAACATCAAATTCTAAATAGTAAGAAGCAACAGCCAACGCTAAGCAATATATCAGCAACATTTAAGCAACCAACTAATCAAACTAAGTAACCAACATTAACCAACATGAAGCAATTGCCAACATCAAAGTTTGGGGTCAGTGGTGGCTTCGCCTCCCAGTGCACAAGGTTTTTTCCTCCTTCCAAGAAGGTTTTTTTTTCCCTTGTGCCTGGTGAGCTGGCGTCGCAAACCCCCTGTCTTGTAGTAAGAGGGTTCAGGCGTTTGGTCCCGTCTCACTTGTGACTTGGCACTCTTAACCAGTAGATCATCAAAGTTTAAATACCAACCATCATTAACCAACAGCCAACATTAAGCTTTGAGTGACATATAGAAACATCACCCAACTAATCTAAGTAACCAACAGTAGCCAAGTAACCAACGAACCAACCAATGAACTAACCAACAAACGAACCAACATCCAACTATATTCGTTGCTGATCAACATCAATCAAGCAACCAATTCACTGAACGCAACCTGCCAATGGTCGTAGTTTTATGAATATTTACAACGGTGTTATTCAGTTTTCACGGCAAGGAATTTGTGTGGTGTCAAACAGTGTGTCCAGCTGCAGTCTCCGACAAAGATGGGTCAATATCGAGACATGCAACGCTGCTTCGCCGCTGCTTCGCCTAGCCAGGAGGCCTTTTGGCCAACCAATCGGATCCAGCGGAACGAGCGACCCGGAACCTCCACCTGCACCTGGGGAAGACACATCTCCTTGTGCAAAGACATCTGGGGAAAGGTTAGGCACTCAGTTGCTGGCTGAAGTCTGCACTACATGATTTGCATTACACAGGACCCATGGGATCAGATGGGATCTAATGGGATGCAATGGGATCCAATGGGATCCAATCGGATTCAATGACCAAGTAGAAATCTTTGATGCAGCCTGCAATCGTTGTCAAGGCTGCATGGTTGCGCAATCGATGAAAAGCTAAATGCTAAGCTGTTAAAAGATGGCCGTTCCCACTGGCACGTAGACACCGGGCTCACTGACCCGGCAATCAGGCTCAGACACGTGCAGCAAAAAGGGGAGAACGAACCTCCTACAGCCCCTGAAGAAAGAGTGCTTGACAAAGATCAAGTAGCGCCATCAACGTCAGGAGCTTAATGCACGATCCTCCATGATCCTCCATGATCCTCCATGATCCTCCATGATCCTTTGCCATCATCCTTGAACCTTTACTCTGTCCATCCTTTACCGTCCTTTACCTGAATCAGCTAGGCAGCCTGCACCCTCAGAAGCCAAAGACATACTGGGAACAGGTTTGCTTTCTTGCCATTGCATCACTTGATACCACTGAACCTCTCGCAGATTTGAAACTTGCGGTGATTCGATGATGATTTTCTCATGCTTCTCACACGAAGTACTGTGAAAACCTACTGGGGCCCCTTGTATTGCTGCAAGATGCTGTATGTCTTTGACAGGCCGATGTTGATTTTTCTTGGCGTGACAAGATGTAGTGATATAGTAAGTCAATACAGGTTGCCAGGCTCATTGGCACGAAGTGAGTTTCTTGAGGCTGTTTGCCAACTGAATTTGCCAAGGCCGCCCTATGTGCAAGCAAGTCACTCACCAAATTTGTCGCAATCATCAAGATCTCGGATGTCTATGCGGAGTCAACAAGAAGCAGAAGCGGAACCACCTACAGCACCGGATGAGTGGGACTCACCGACGGCAGCAAATACTGACACCAAGTCCCAAAGAGTGTGGCTTCCTTGCACTTCCAAGATCTGTCAGAACATTTTAATTTTCTCAGCGGATGGCCTTGCTTGCTGCGGTGGCTGTTTTCAATGATTATCATGATATATCATGCTATCATGCTGTATCTCTGAGCTACTTCGATGAAAGTCCCTGATCCTTCATCTCCCAAGGTCATCCGCTCTGCTGTCAAGGCACTCTCCAAGTTCTTCTCAGTCATCCCCGCTGTCAATGGGAAGACCCGTGCAGCAAAAGGGGGAGAACGAACCTCCGGCAGCCCCTGAAGAAAGAGTGCTTGACAAAGATCAAGTAGCGCCGTCAATGTCAGGAGCTTAATGCATGATCCTCCATGATCCTCCATGATCCTTTGCCATCATCCTTGAACCTTTACTCTGCCCATCCTTTACCGTCCTTTACCTGAATCAGCTAGGCAGCCTGCACCCTCAGAAGCCAAAGACATACTGGGAACAGGTTTGCTTTCTTGCCATTGGAATCTCCAGACATCTCTACGTGAAATTTACTGCAATTGCGTGATGACTCTCGTGCTTCTTGCACGAGCCATACTGAAAGCTTACTGGGCCTGCTTTGTGTGGCTGTAAGTCTATGGCAGTCAAATCTTGCATTGTGTGTGTGATTTCTTTGTAATCAGATGTATTGAGTCAATGCAGGTTCTCAGGTTCATTGGCACGAAGTGCATTTCTTGAGGCTGTTCACCAAGTGCATCTGCCGAGGCCGCCCAATGTGCAAGCAAGGCACTCACCAAGTTCGTCTCAATCAACGAGATCTCCAATATCCATGCGGAGTCAACAAGAAGCAGAAGCAGAACCGCCTCCAGCGCCAGATGAGTACAAGCCCCAAACAGGGTCGCTTCCTTGCACTTCCAAGATCTTTCAGAGCATTTTAATTTTCTCAGCGGACGGCCTTGCTTGCTGCGGTGGCTGTTTTCAATTATGATCACGATATATCATGCTATCATGCCGTATCATGCCGTATCTCTGAGCTACTTCGATGATAGTCCCTGATCCTTCATGTCCCAAGGTCATCCGCTATGCTGTCAAGGCACTCTCCAAGTTCTTCTCAGTCATCCCCGCTGTCAATGGGAAGACCCGTGCAGCAAAAAGGGGAGAACGACCCTCCTGCAGCCCCTGAAGAAAGAGTGCTTGACAAAGATCAAGTAGCGCCATCAACGTCAGGAGCTTAATGCATGATCCTCCATGATCCTCCATGATCCTCCATGATCCTCCATGATCCTCCATGATCCTTTGCCATCATCCTTGCACCTTTACTCTGCCGATCCTTTACCGTCCTTTACCTGAATCAGCTAGGCAGCCTGCACCCTCAGAAGCCAAAGACATACTGGGAACAGGTTTGCTTTCTTGCCATTGGAATCTCCAGATATCTCTACGTGAAATTTACTGCAATTGCGTGATGACTCTCGTGCTTCTTGCACGAGCCATACTGAAAGCTTACTGGGCCTGCTTCGTGTGGCTGTAAGTCTATGGCAGTCAAATCTTGCATTGTGTGTGTGATTTCTTTGTAATCAGATGTAGTGAGTCAATGCAGATTCTCAGGTTCATTGGCACGAAGTGCATTTCTTGAGGCTGTTCACCAAGTGCATCTGCCGAGGCCGCCCAATGTGCAAGCAAGGCACTCACCAAGTTCGTCTCAATCAACGAGATCTCCAATATCCATGCGGAGTCAACAAGAAGCAGAAGCAGAACCGCCTCCAGCGCCAGATGAGTACAAGCCCCAAACAGGGTCGCTTCCTTGCACTTCCAAGATCTTTCAGAGCATTTTAATTTTCTCAGCGGACGGCCTTGCTTGCTGCGGTGGCTGTTTTCAATTATGATCACGATATATCATGCTATCATGCCGTATCATGCCGTATCTCTGAGCTACTTCGATGATAGTCCCTGATCCTTCATGTCCCAAGGTCATCCGCTATGCTGTCAAGGCACTCTCCAAGTTCTTCTCAGTCATCCCCGCTGTCAATGGGAAGACCCGTGCAGCAAAAAGGGGAGAACGAACCTCCTGCAGCCCCTGAAGAAAGAGTGCTTGACAAAGATCAAGTAGCGCCATCAACGTCAGGAGCTTAATGCATGATCCTCCATGATCCTCCATGATCCTCCATGATCCTTTGCCATCATCCTTGAACCTTTACTCTGCCCATCCTTTACCGTCCTTTACCTGAATCAGCTAGGCAGCCTGCACCCTCAGAAGCCAAAGACATACTGGGAACAGGTTTGCTTTCTTGCCATTGGAATCTCCAGACATCTCTACGTGAAATTTACTGCAATTGCGTGATGACTCTCGTGCTTCTTGCACGAGCCATACTGAAAGCTTACTGGGCCTGCTTTGTGTGGCTGTAAGTCTATGGCAGTCAAATCTTGCATTGTGTGTGATTTCTTTGTAATCAGATGTATTGAGTCAATGCAGGTTCTCAGGTTCATTGGCACGAAGTGCGTTTCTTGAGGCTGTTCACCAAGTGCATCTGCCGAGGCCGCCCAATGTGCAAGCAAGGCACTCACCAAGTTCGTCTCAATCAACGAGATCTCCAATATCCATGCGGAGTCAGCAAGAAGCAGAAGCAGAACCGCCTCCAGCGCCAGATGAGTACAAGCCCCAAACAGGGTCGCTTCCTTGCACTTCCAAGATCTTTCAGAGCATTTTAATTTTCTCAGCGGACGGCCTTGCTTGCTGCGGTGGCTGTTTTCAATTATGATCACGATATATCATGCTATCATGCCGTATCATGCCGTATCTCTGAGCTACTTCGATGATAGTCCCTGATCCTTCATGTCCCAAGGTCATCCGCTATGCTGTCAAGGCACTCTCCAAGTTCTTCTCAGTCATCCCCGCTGTCAATGGGAAGACCCGTGCAGCAAAAAGGGGAGAACGAACCTCCTGCAGCCCCTGAAGAAAGAGTGCTTGACAAAGATCAAGTAGCGCCATCAACGTCAGGAGCTTAATGCATGATCCTCCATGATCCTCCATGATCCTCCATGATCCTTTGCCATCATCCTTGAACCTTTACTCTGCCCATCCTTTACAGGTAGATGTTGAAGACGTTACCGCTTTCAAGTTCGCATCCCATTTTTAGTTCGGGGATCCCGTTCAAGAGAAGTCGTTAGCATTTTGCTTTCAGTTGCGTTTTTGATGTAATCATGACATGATGAAAGGAAAACTCAGCACAGTTGCTGGTGGCTTGGGCAAGATGGTCAGTGCGCCATTTTGGCTCAAGGCCACCAGCTTGATTCATCATCTTGTTGAACTGCAGGGGGCCGTTTACGATTTAAACACTGGAGGTGTGGAGTGGCTGGATCATGTCTTCCGTGTGAAGTGGTTGAAGTGCCACCGCCTTCTTGTGGCGGCATGGCAAATAGTTTGCTTCCTACTGACACTGTGCTTGCTACATTGACTAGTTTAAGTGAAATCCGCAACTGGGCGGGCCTATCTGAACAAGTCTGGAATGTGGTCAGCACTACTTTGGGGACCTTGCCTACCATTCGTGTTTTCAGCTTGGTGCCTCGTGAGACTTTGAAGCAAACTGTGCAGGCCGTGCGAATCCCTACCACAGCTGGTGCAGAACCTCGATCGATGACAGCTGTGGAGATCATTCAAGTGGCGTTGATGTGGCGTGTGGCACGGCAGTTGTATCAGCTCAGTGACATAGACCCACTGGTGGATCCTTCTCCAGCACCTCCGGCTGCACCAAGCCAAGTTGCAACAAGCACTGCCCCGGCAAAGCGTGTCAAGATGTCCAATCACGCAGATCAGCTCGATGACACAGAGGTGGATTTGTTTGGTGCCGCAGAACTAGATAAGGCATACAGGAACTACAAGGAAGCAACCGGCTCTGACCCGCTGCCAGAAAGTGACCCTTCGCCTGAACAGGTCACGGTAATGGTTAGCAAAATCATTGTTCGAAATGAAGCACCTTACGCAGATTTTTCTGTCCTAACCCCTTTTGGACGCCGAGTTCAGAAACAGCAGAAAGCAAAGAACTTTTTGCTACAGCAGGATGGCTCGTGGAAATCTGTTGAAGTACCTGGACCGCCTTCAGGAAAGATTGATAAAGGCCAGGGGTGCTGATGTCGGAAAGCGCTTGAGCGCTTGAAAGTTTTTACCGAAGGCTGGGGGTGGGGGGTGGGGGGGGGGCAGACTGATTTGCAGAAATTTTGGGTCAAAAATCGACGTTTTACCTGCACGAGAGCGCAATTTTGCAATTTCTTCGCGGGAAAGATTTTTGTTGGGTGGCCGGGGCCAAGTTGGGCGCCATGTTGGGGCATCAAGAGGCCATGTTTCGGACCATGTAGGGCCATGTTGGGACAGTCTTGGGAGAGTGTTTGGCACATATAATGGTATGCAGGGGCCATGTTGGGCCATTTTGGGACAGTCTTTGGCCCATATACGGGTATGCATGGGCCTTGTTGGGACAATCGCGCCTATGTTGGGAGCTATCTTGGGCCATGTTGGCAGGTTTTTTGGGTCAAAAATTGACGTTTTACCTGCACGAGTGCGTAATTGTGCAATTTCTTCGCTGCAGCCATATTGGGCTCGTTCTCGGGCCAAATTGGGCGCCATGTTGGGATATCAAAGGCCCATGTTTGGGACATTCCGCCTATGTCGGGCCACGAAAAGGCTACGTTGGGGGCCATGTTGGTTTGGCCCATATACGGGTATGCAGGGGCCATGCTGGGCCATGTTGGGACAGTCTTTGGCACATATACGGGTATGCGTGGGCCTTGTTGGGACAATCGGGCCCATGTTGGGACCATGTCGGCGCATGAAGGGGCTATCTTGGGCCATGTTGGCAAGTTTTTCTCGTCAAAATGGACGTTCTACCTGCACGAGGGCGTCATTTTGCAATTTCTTCGCTGCAGCCATGTTGGGCAGCATGTTGGGGACTCTAGGCCCATGTTGGGACCATGTCGGCGCATGAAGGGGCTATCTTGGGCCATGTTGGGCCATGTTGGGACAGTCTTTGGCCCATATATGGGCATGGGCAGTTTTGCAATTTCTTTGTGGGACAGCTTTTTGTTTGCCGAAAGGGGCGTGTTGCGACTGTCCTCGCGCCATGTTGGGCACCATGTTGGGGACTCTAGGGCCCATGTTGGGACCATGTAGGGGCATACGGGTATGGGCAGTTTTGCAATTTCTTTGTGGGACAGTTGTTTGTTGGCCGAAAGGGGCGTGTTGCGACTGTCCTCACGCCATGTTGGGCAGCATGTTGGGGACTCTAGGGCCCATGTTGGGACCATGTAGGGGCATGAGACGGCCATCTTGGGCCATGTTGGGACAGTCTTTGGCCCATATACGGGCATGGGCAGTTTTGCAATTTCTTTGTAGGACAGTTTTTTGTTGGCGGAAAGGGGCGTGTTGCGACTGTCCTCGCGCCATGTTGGGCAGCATGTTGGGGACTCTAGGGCCCATGGTGCGACCATGTAGGGGCATGAGAAAGCCATCTTGGGCCATCTTGAACCCTGTTGGGCCATGTTGGGACAGTCTTTGGCCCATGGGCAGTTTTGCAATTTCTTTGCGGGACAGCTTTTTGTTGGCAGAAAGGGGCGTGTTGCGACTGTCCTCGCGCCATGTTGGGCAGCATGTTGGGGACTCTAGGACCCATGGTGGGACCATGTAGGGCATGAAGGGGCGATCTAGGGGGACAGTCTTTGGCCCATATACGGGCATGGGCAGTTTTGCAATTTCTTTGTAGGATAGTTTTTTGTTGGCGGAAAGGGGCGTGCTGCGACTGTCCTCGCGCCATGTTGGGCAGCATGTTGGGGACTCTAGGGCTCATGTTGGGATGATGTAGGGAGAGGGCCATCTTGGGCCATGTTGGGCCATGTTGGGACAGTCTTTGGCCCATATACGGGCATGGGCAGTTTTGCAATTTCTTTGTAGGATAGTTTTTTGTTGGCGGAAAGGGGCGTGCTGCGACTGTCCTCGCGCCATGTTGGGCAGCATGTTGGGGACTCTAGGGCTCATGTTGGGATGATGTAGGGAGAGGGCCATCTTGGGCCATGTTGGGCCATGTTGGGACAGTCTTTGGCCCATATACGGGCATGGGCAGTTTTGCAATTTCTTTGTAGGACAGCTTTTTGTTGGCGGAAAGGGGCGTGTTGCGACTGTCCTCGCGCCATGTTGGGCAGCATGTTGGGGACTCTAGGACCCATGGTGGGACCATGTAGGGCATGAAGGGGCGATCTAGGGGCCATGTATTTTCCTTGATGATCTCTGATGACGGAACCTTATCGGGAGGGATTGGTGGTTTCTTGGGCCATGAGACGCAAAAAGACTTACGCCGTGCGCTTTCCGTGATGTTCCAACCTGGTTTGCAGTCAGAATTTCCTGAATGTTGGCATTTGATCATGCAAGCTGAGGATAGATGCCGCGGCGAGCAGTTTGAAAGGTACCGGCGTGAACTTTGTCGTGCGCATTTCGAAGGGCGCCTTCCCATGAACCTTGAGTTCCACCCTGACCAGCCCTGGAATGCAGTCTTCATGCATGCAGCTCGTGACAATGGATTTTGGGATCGCAATGTTGTTCGCCCTGCTCAAACCTTCCTTGCCCGTGGTGGTGCCAGAAGCATGACTAAGAGGGACGCTGCAGCAGCAAATCAGCATCCCGGTGTGTCAGAGGCCACGTCGAAGGTTGAACCGCCTCCCGCGCCTTTCCCTGGAACATCAAGACAGGCAAAAAGCGAAGGAAACGTGAAAAGGAGCGCTGGAATGAGCTTCGGACTCGTGAATCGCAGGTTGCAGCAGCACAAAAGGGGCAAAGCCAACAAAAGACTGCCCCGGCTTCTTCAGGCGGGCATCCTAGGAAGGCTGGTCGTGAGTTTCAAACAGATCGTGAAGGAAACCAGTTGTGCTTCCGTTTTGCCAAAGGTGCTCCTGGTGCTTGCGAAGAACCTTGCCGCGATGGTCGTACACATGGTTGTCAGTATTGCCTTGGACCCCATCCAAACTGCATGTGTCCGAACAAGCCTGCTGGAGCTGGAGGGGGCAAGGGCTCTCGCAAGTGACAAGAAGAGGAGGAGGCAGTAGTGATTGACCCCCACTGCTTGCCTGAAAGCGAGGTCATGAATTCGGTTGCTGGACTACACAGACCTTTTCAATTTGGTGAGTTTTTCTCTGGCATGGGAGGTTTCTCCGCAACTATGGAATTGTTGGGTGGTGAGCGTGTACATGTGGCTACTGCGCTGGATGCGTATGATGGCTGGGATATCCTGAGTGAGTCAGGATTTCAGCTGGCGCAGTCAACGTGTCATGGCCTGGATCATGGCCATTTCGCCCCGCCCTGCAGAACTTTGACAATGGCTCGTCGAAGTGATGAATTTGGTGAGGTACCCGTTCTGCGGAGCGATGCTTGTCCTGAAGGCTTTGGTGACCCACAAACACAGGAAGCCAATGACATCATCAAGAGGATGATTGAACTCGTTTTGATCTTGGTGAACCATGGAGCAACTTTTGCTATTGAGAACCCTTGGCTGTCGTATTTGTGGGCATTAAAATGTCTCGTCAAAGTCATGAAGTTGCCTGACGTTGAATTAGTATGTCTACATCAGTGCCCCTACGGAGCCACTACTCAGAAGTGCACCGGCATTCTCACCAATGCCAGCTGGATGAAGGCGGTGTGTGCAAAGTGCCACGAGGTTCGTTTTCACTACCATCTGAAAGGCGGTTTGGTGGGTTTTGCTTGGTCTTACTTGGATGAGAGGTCTGTGTGGCGTACAAGTTTAGCAGCAGAGTATCCATGTGGCTTGACAGTGGCGTGGACAAATTCATTGCTACAGTGGTTGCAAACAGATGAGGCGTTCAACATGTTTCGTCGCAACACTTATGTTCGGGTTGGCAAATGGAGCAATTCTCTCGTATTGACATCAGCTGTGAAGCGTTGCAAGCCGGCCCAGACCAGGTCGGAAACAGCCATGGAAAAGAGAGAGCGTGAAAACAACGAAGCATTAGGTGGCCTTCGGCGTGCTCAACTTGCAGTGTCGCGTTCGCAGCAACTTCGGACTACAGGTGGACGGCTGCGAGCAATCATTGACAACTGGATTTGTGATGACTTGTGCAGCAGCTTGGAGTCTGATTTGACTGCAGGGATACCTGGGCCAGCAGTTCAAGAGCTTCGGCGTGCTGTTTGCCAAGAGTTTGACGCGCCCTACAGTGACCACGGTTTTCCAGCAGGGTTGTGGGGAAAGGTCCTTTCTTCTGCATGTGACCCTGAAGCAGATGTTTTCCCAGACTGGATGGAGCGTGGCTTTCCATTAGGGATTCTTGCCAACATACAGTACACTGGTGTGTTTCCACAAACTGAGGCCGACACCGACGCCGTAGAAGCTTCCAGGACGCAAGGCGTTGCTTTGAATGACGAGCTCGGGGAGTACACCAACTATATTAGTTTCACAGAGGCTGGGCACAAAGGACAATCTCTTTTGGATGATATGGTCAAAGAAGGTCGCGCCACCCTGGTACATTCTTGGAAAGATGTTTGCAAGTTAGTTGGCAGTGACGCCATGCTCACACGCATGGGGTGCATTATCAAACAAAAGGAAGACGGCTCCGAGAAGGTCAGGCTGATTTTTGACGGTCGCCGCTCCTCAGTCAATGGCTTGATACATTGCCGAGAGCGTGTTACCCTGCCTCGTGTGAGTGATGTTGCAGACAGTTTGCGACGCTTGCTTCAACAACATGTAGGCTGGGATTCGTCATATTACCCTGAACTGTTCAGCGCAGATTTCAAAGACGCTTTCCACATGTTGCGTCTTCGTGATGATGAGAAGAAGTACGTTGTCATGAAAGGTTTGAAGTCAGCCGACGGACAGGATCGGTACTACATTAGCAATGTTGTTGTGTTTGGTCTTGCTACAGGTCCATTACTCTGGGGCCGAACAGCAGCTGCAGCAATGCGCGTCGCTCAGTCCGTGGTTCAACCATTTGAGGCTGAGGTCAATTGCTTTGTTGATGACCCTCTAGTCGTTACTATGGCATGCTGCAAACGGGACCACACTCGTCAAATTCTGTATTTCTTAGCAACTTGGTTAGTGCTGGGATTGGATGTGGCGTGGAGTAAGGCTTGCAGAGGGCATTCGTTGCAGTGGATTGGGTTTCATTTGCGCTTGCAAGGGCCACGTGGATGTGACCTCCTGGTAGAACTCACCAAAAGCAAGAAAGAGAAGCTTCTGGAGACGCTCAACACTATCCGCGCCTGCAAAGGCATGATTCCTGTTCATTTGTTACAGTATGCCGCTGGTGTCCTTGGTTGGGTCACTAGCGCTATCCCTCTTGCCAGGCCATGGTTAGCCATGATTTGGGCTGCCATCACTCAAAGAAGAGAGCCAGTGCGTCAGCAGACACGTCATCGCAAGGGCTTTGTGTTCGTCAAGCAAGTTCAGAACGCAGTACGCTGGATCCATGCCATGGTAACAGATGGGAGCCAAGGAGTGCAATTGCAGAAAGTTCACAAGTGGAGACCGGATTCGCCAATAGTCCTCATTCAAACTGATGCTTCGCCTTTTGGTCTCGGTGGCACTTTATCCATAGGCGGCCGTTACGTCGCCTATTTCACTGATAGCCTGCATGAACATGATTTTCAGCGGTTTGGCTCTACTCGCGGTGACCCTGCTTACCAAAGTGAATATGAAATGCTCGCTGTGCTTGTGGCATTGAAGGTGTTTCGTGACTTGCTAGTTCAGGATGGTCGCTTTGCTCAAGTGCTGCTCCGTAGCGACAACATGGCAGTTATTACTGCGGCCTTGAGGTTCCGAGCCGGCAGTCCGATTATGGTTCAGCTCACTGCAGAAGTGTGTTTGGAGTTGGAAATCCTTCAGTTGCACCACATACTTGCCGAGCATGTGTCTGGTACCATGAACTATGTGGCTGACAAACTTAGCCGCATCGAAGGACGGCTTGCGGATGTGCCAGAGTTGTTGCGTGATTGCTATTGCTGTCAGGCCCCTGTCAGAGATGGCTCGTTTTACCGGGCTTGGCCAAACAATGGCTGAGCACGTTTGTGAAAAACGCGCTCTCTGCTTTTAGCACGGTCAGCAGCCTTGAGTTGTCATTTAGGGTGACAGCTGTGTTAGTTGCACTGCCGTCTCCACTCAGCCGTTCGCCACGTGTTGTGATTTTCTCACCATTTTCAAATTTTCTTTTTCAGACTTAGTGCGAAACATTCAGTCAGCACCGGCCTGGCAAGGTTCAACATGGCTACTCGCAGGCTCCTGGCCGCAGTCATGGGGCGGGCGACACGTCAGGGGTGGTGTGCTTGCCCTGCCTTTCAAACAGTAAGTACGAAATCCTTGGTCTCAACCATAGATTTTTGTGCTTAATTTGGAAATTTCGATTCTTATTTCGAATTGTTAAAGGTGTCCCTTTGGTTGGGGTCCTTTGGGTCAATAAGTGTCATGTAAGTTGTCTTCCTTTGTTGGGCTCAGATAACTTCATGCCGCTCTCTTGGTTGGAATTATATGGCTTAATTCGGATTTTACATTTGTGTTTCACTTGCCACATCTTAGCCCTTTTGTTGAGGTTAGTAAGATGGGTAAAAGTAGCCAAATGCTGTTAATCCGTACATCTTTTCCTTAGTCGGGATGTACAGCAACGATGTCAGTTTTAGAGGTTCAGTTTCAGTCGCTGTTATGAGGAGTTGCTAGTCGTAATTTCCTGGAAGTGCTTGAAAGTCGGGTTTTGTTTCCTGGAAAGAAGCATGAATTTTGATGGGATTTGTAGTCAGACAAGAATGCTCAAGAGTTGGGGGGCAAACCCATTTAGAAAGGGCCGTGAGCGAACCGTTTGTCATGAGAAGGCCGAGGAAATCCCACCGGCTGCGCGGGCAGCGAGAGAACGGCTGGGATTGATTGACAACGATGCCCGTGAAAGGTCGCCTCGTCTGACTCAATTGAACAGCCAAGTGGAGTCGAACCAAGCAAGCCCGTGTCAGTTCACTTTGAATGAAAACAAACTGGTCACTCACGCGGGTGAAACTTTGCTTAGGTTACGTAAAGGCTCTCCTTGGACGCCGTCTGCCCCAGGAACGAAAACTCTTAGAGGGTCCTTGCCTTTGGCGTTGGAAATTGCAGCGTCTTCAGACAAGGTTGAAGAAGCAGAAGCTATGTTCGACTCGTTGACCTATGCCCCAGGCTCTGTACTGTCTAAGAATTCACTATACGGGACTTGGTGCAAGGTGAGCAGCGCATTGCAGATTCCTACGCTACCCTTGACTCCTTCCAGCCTGCGAACAGTAACTGCAGTGCTTAGATCTGCAGGGTTCAGGTCAGCGAAGAGTTTTGCTTTCGAGGCACGCGACCGCCACAGAAGGGCAGGCCACCTTTGGACGCCTGAGCTTGAAGCAGTGATGCTGGATTGCAAGCGCATGTCTGACAGAGCTATTGGAGGACCTGTGCGATCAGCAGAGGTGAAACCAGAACTTTGGGCTCACTTACTTGGTCGTTTTGGTGCTGACCCGAAACCAGATGAGGCATCAAGTACGGCGCCAAACGGGGGAATCCTTGCATGGGTTCTTGGCACAGCATTTCTTCTTCGTGAAGTAGAACTTTCTTCCTTGACTCTCGATCAGAAGTGCATCAAGTTGGACACAGCAAAAAGAGTAGTGACTGTTTGCCTGCCAGTTTCAAAGAATGATCCTTGTGGACGAGGCGCGGTAAGATCTCTCGGTTGCACTTGTAAAGAAAACCGTTGTTGGAATTGCCCGTTTCATGCTGCAGCTGACCTTGTAGTCCGGCAATGCCACCGTTTGAATTTTAATGTTGAGAGCAGAAACGCCGAAGGCATTCCTCTGCTCGGCCAGCGTGAATGTCCAACTCTTTTTGTCGACAAGAATCAGCTAATTCATGAGGTTCGTCGCCATATCGGTTTGTTGAATTTCTGTCTTGATTCTTGTGAATCGGCCATCGAAGTCTCTAACGTCACAGGTCATTTTATGAGGCGGAGTGGTGCGAAATCGCTTGCTCGAAAAGGTTGCTCGTTTTCCAGCATCCAGTGGCTTGCGCGCCACTCTTCGCAAGTCACGTGGGCATATGTCGAAGAGGCATGGGGTGAGTGCCCTGAACATGCCTTGAAGCTTCAAAATGAGATGCAGTTATCTGAAATAGTTTCCTCTACAATCTCTAGGGTTTCGTCCTTGGAAGATGCCGTAAAAGAGGTGACTAGTGCTGTGACATCTCCGTTGATCGCTGACGGTTTCTCTTTTGATTGTGACGAGTTTCGATGTGCCATCAAGAATGAAGTCAAGACACTGTTGCATCCTAAGTTTGTAATTAACCTTACGTCACTGACTGTACACATCCCTTGCCCGGCTGCGTCCTACACGTGCGATCCTAAGAATTGGACCACGCGATGTGGCTGGCGGTGGGTGGGCAGTGGCGCCATGCGTAGACAAATTTGTGACGCTGATGATTTAGATGAGGAAGTTAAGACTTGCGTCAAGTGTCTGAACAGTTGAAGGGTGAAAGTAAATGGATGGAGGCGCTGGCACCGTTGATTTGTCGTCAAGTGTGTGTCTATCCCCTCCATGTGTTGGCCAAATTGGCACTCATCTTTGTTTGATGGAAACCGTTGCCTGCACTTTCACCCTTCTGTGTGTAACGTGTGATGGGATCTTTGACTTCCACCATTTATCGGCATAAAAGAAATTGAGCATCGCTCCTGCAGGGAGGATGGGAGGGGGAAACAAACTGTGAGCGTTTTCATGTAATCATGACATGATGAAAGGAAAACTCAGCACAGTTGCTGGTGGCTTGGGCAAGATGGTCAGTGCGCCATTTTGGCTCAAGGCCACCAGCTTGATTCATCATCTTGTTGAACTCCCAGCCCAGCCCGCCCTGAGGTTCGTCGCCTCGGGGAGGGCTACGGCAGCGACGTTCGATGGATGGAGGCGCTGGCACCGTTGATTTGTCGTCAAGTGTGTGTCTATCCCCTCCATGTGTTGGCCAAATTGGCACTCATCTTTGTTTGATGGAAACCGTTGCCTGCACTTTCACCCTTCTGTGTGTAACGTGTGATGGGATCTTTGACTTCCACCATTTATCGGCATAAAAGAAATTGAGCATCGCTCCTGCAGGGAGGATGGGAGGGGGAAACAAACTGTGAGCGTTTTCATGGTTAACAAAGCGCGCACATTTTAATGTAACACGCTTTTCCCATAGGATTTCATGTCAGGAGCAAACAACTCGTTTATGGTTATGACCGCAGTTCCATGTCTCATGTGTAGATTGTTATGCAATGTTTACCTTTGCTCTGTCCCTTTTTGCTCGCTGCTTCAGTAAGAAACAATCCCGAAGCAGTGCAGGTCCAGATTTATCTATTCAATTTTGCTCGAGGGATGCGCCATGCACTTTCCATAACATGTTTTGATCTCTCCCCCCATCTCGCCCCAGATCTCGCCCTGGATGCCCCACTGTCCTCTCCAAGCTGGATTTTGGCTTTTTCCATGTTTCTTACAGTTGGAAACGATCATGTGACATACTGCGATGCATGCGGAAGTCTGGTTTGGAACCCTGGAAAACCATACTTTTGTCCGAGCGCGTTCCATGCAGAAGCGTAGTTTTAAACAATCATTTTATCACATTTGGAGGTCTCTGCGTTGAAGCGTTCACATTGGGATTCGAGCTTTTGGTTCTGACTTTTTTGCCTTAGCCATGACCGGTGCGTTCCATGGTGTTTTGATGGTTTTCGGGTTGCTGGTTTGGTCTTCAACATCCACCTGTGCCGTCCTTTACCTGAATCAGCTAGGCAGCCTGCGCCCTCAGAAGCCAAATCCACACAGGGGGAACAGGTTTGCTTTCTTGCCATTGGCATCTCCAGACATCTCTGCAGGTTCATTGGCAGGAGGTGAGTTTCGTTGAAACCATTCACCTTGTGCTGCCGAGGCCGCCCAATGTGCAAGCGAGGCACTCACCAAGTTCGTCTCAATCAACGAGATCTCCAATATCCATGCGGAGTCAACAAGAAGCAGAAGCGGAACCGCCTCCAGCACCAGATGAGTACAAGCCCCAAACAGCGTCGCTTCCTTTGTGCTGTTTTAATGATTTTTGACCTTGGAGCCATTGGTCAGCCTGACACGCCATGCAATGTTTTGTTTTGGTCTGTCATACTTTAAGTTGGGAAGACCATTCAAGAATGGGAATGGAAATTGTAATTGTAGTCATGTAAGGCTGGGGCAGCGCCGGCTCATAGGGCATATTTGAACTACTAGTAGGACATTTGCTGTGGTTGCTTGCTGCGATGGCTGTTTTCACAAAAATTGTGCGGCTTACTTTGCTGTATTTGTGAACTTCCTTGGCACGATTCCTCGTCCTTGATGTCCCGAGGTCACCCACTTTGCCGTCGCGGAACCCTCCAAGTTCTTCGCAGTCCCCGCTGGGAAGACCCTTCCAGAGGGGGGAAGAGAACGAACCGCCTGCAGTGCCACAAGGACTTGACAAAGATCAGGTAGCGCCATCAATGTTGGGAGCTCAGGTAGCGCTTAGCACATTTCGGATGCGAATTTTTCAGATTTTGGAGAAAGCGTTCCTGATGCCGCATGATGCCGCTCTGTTTTCGGATTGAAAAATGGTGCGTTCATATTCTGAACATTTCTGAAGTGTTTTGGCGCTCTCCACTGAGCATGCCGGTTGCTTTTGCTAGGTCCCTGGTGTCAAGGCCTTCATTGAACTCAGCGCTGAAGGAAGACAGGCAACTTTGGACCTCTGATAAGGGAGATGAATGGAGCTAGATGGGAGGTGGATAGGTCAGGTAGGCTGTATTAACCATTATTAGCATACAGTATCCCGTACGAACCACTACTATCCCCTATAGCCTACAGCCTACAGCTACTGATTCAAATCCATTAACAATTAATCTCCGCTTTGACATAGTGGCACATATGATGAACGATTTACCCACCTTTCACCATCAACCACCATTAAGATGCAGTAGCATCCCTTAAAACACAAAGGCACCATTGCAACCATCATTGCATCGGCCATCCTGCATAGCTTACAACCCTCCATTATATGACTGCGGTCGAAACCCTGGACCTCTTGTGCACCATCCAAAACCATTGTATCCCGACTAATTATTGTTGGTTATGATCCCATTATCCCCCATAGTCAAGCAATAGTCTCCCCACTCATCTCCACTATTGTTAGTTCATAAACGTTGTCATTAACCATCATCAACCATTGACGGTTAGCTGCTTCACAAGCCAAATAACCATCAACATCCATCAACCATCATTCACACATAGCATCCAATATAGCATCCAATGTTAACCGCTTGATGGATCTCCAGCCCACAAGTACCATCCACTACCATCGCTGCCCAGGCCTGGAGGCAAACGGCTGGTGAAGCGCTCCGTGAGTTTCTCGGAGGACACCGAGGACGGACAGGAACCGAACAACGTGGTGGCACCGTCTGCGGCTCAGGTTGGAACTGGAGGGAGCTCGGACTGGAGATGGGAGAGAGATAGATATTAAGACTATCGGAATGTGTTAGCTATGTTTTAAGTATTTCAGCTCTTTGATTTTTATATATGTATAGATTGGGATCAGTATGGATTAGATATAGATGTGGATCCGTGCGTTTATAGTAGATTCAACATAGACTGTTGATGGTTCGTTTGGATTACAGACATGGCTTTAGATTAGCATACAGGCACCGTTTGTGATGAGACATGGCGTCAGGTTATTTATAAACAAAATGCAACTCAAGAACCATATCCTCAGATGATAAGGCAAACTCACACACCACACCACAGACTTGAAAAGTTTCGAATGTCCAGAGATCATCAAGCTATATCAAGCTATTGACTTGGTAGTGGAGGGCACCCTTCCGTACTGAGGTCGGGTGAGTCAAGTGGTCATGATGCTGGAGGCAGCTCCCATTTCGGACGAAAAATCCTTGACCAGTTGGTGGGGTGGATATGGTTCAAGATGCCCATGGTGGGTTCAACAGGTTTTGGTAGCAAGGTGACCTGAAACATTGCTTGAAAGTCGGGAAGGCTGAAAGGTTTATGATGGTCGATGTAGGTAGGTCAAGGTGGGTGTAAGATGGTGTAACTGTTCCAGGTGTAGAGGAGGCACCAGAGCACAAGATCGCTCCCACGGAGATGCTATGCTGCATGAAGAGATGAAGATGGCAACAGGCACAAGGTTAGAAGCAGAGATGAAGATAGCAACATGCAGAGATGAATTCATCGTTGCTGAAGCAGTTTCTCCGTTTCCAACTTTCAGGCAAATGTTTTTGCATTTGCATATTTGGATATGCTTGGTTTGGTCGGCAGATGAGGAGACCTTTGAGCAACAAGACGCCGGTGCATGGGCAAAGCGGGAATGCTACGTCGCAAACGGATGCGTCGAAAGCTCATGCCAATTGGCGAAAGCAGCAACTTGCAGAGACTTGGCATTCGAAATTTGAAATGATCAGCCTCACAGATTTCTATCTAATATAATTTGTACTTTTTTACATCATGCTCAGAGAGCTTTCTCCGCGAGGGCTGTTTCAGTAGATTACACCACACTCATCCACACTCAATGCACGTTTTATATATGTATATATGTAGATAGATATGCGCGTGGGTCTACATCTTTATTTGTTTTAGCATCACCATTATCATCAACATCAGTAGGACTCCCAGTGATCAAATTCTATGCATCTATCAATCTATCTGTCTTATGTTAAATCATGTTATATCTTTTTATGTGCTCCTTTGTCTTACATGTGCAGCTTGCCGTGCTGTGTGGGCCTTTTTGGCTGTGATTGCGGCCAAGCCCCTCTAAGACAGCTCATCTCAGCTTCGCAAATACGCAAATAGTACTAGTGTCAGTCACAGCTTTCAGCTCCGCACTGAGATGAGTTGAATTTGTCTCATTCCAAGGAGGGCATCATCCTACTCAAAAGGTGGACTGATGCGCATGATTCCTTGCAGCTGCTTGTTTGCAACTTAGTGGGGAAATTTGACACCCAATCAAGACAAATCCCAGTCTCGGCTTTGCAGAAGGGAGCCTCTTCGCACTTTGACATCATGGTAGCTGAAGGTTGCTCGCGCCAATGGCAAAACCAGAAAGGTTTTCAATTGATGGTCAATACATGTGAATACTATTGGATACCAAATCTTTAACACCGCATGAGTAGACGCAGATCTTGGACTACTGATGGAGGATGCATGCCAGCGGTGTATGCTGATAGGTTTTGACCCTCCAGTGGGCTTGGTCTGCACGGATCAGTTCCTTCCACACATCGATCAGGCTGCGCATCAGCAACAAGAAGCTGTCAGACATGAAGTTTACGGTGAACATCGGTGCCTCCATTAATCTGGACCGTCTTGGTCCAGATCGAGCTGGTGGCACAGCACCAAACAGACCCTTTCCCTTCTCTTTCAATATTCCAATGCAGTGCCACATGGAACTCCTGATGTTACGGGAGAGAGAGAGGGAGATTTTGACAGGGAGAGATGGGGATAAAAGGTATCAGGGATCGAGCGACGCGTAGGATCAATAGAGCCTGCGAATCCAAACCTCAGTTTCCAAAACCAACAGGAGTTCGCCAAGCCTGAAGACAGCAAAGGCATGAAGACCTGCACTGTACTTTGGCAGTTCACCACGGGCTTTTAAGGTCACAGGATTTCACGGGGTTGGGGCAGGGCCAGTCAATGGCAGCTCTTGGGACCAGCAAGTTGCATGCCACGCATCCTGCATGACGCCTTCCAACATGAACAACTATGATAGATAGTATGATTCGTTATGATCTTCATCCTCCTCATCATTGCGCACTTGTGGGAAAAAAATCAATAAAGATCCTGGCGTCACTGGAGTGACATGGTGGTTGATCTTGGTTGCAGAGCTGAGATCCTATTGGACCTGGCGTTCAACCTCTAAGGTAATGGCGAGTGCTTCAGCTGACACTGATGTGTGTGAACTGCAGCAGGCAGTGCAGGGAGCCAGTTGTAGTTGGCCCCATAATGTAAAGCAATGCTGGTTACATGGACACATAATGTGACATATTACATGCAAAATAATCAGTCATAGTGGTGAATAGTGGTGGTGAATGATAACCACTGCCATTTTCCACGAAGAGATTGTCATATCGAATGCAAATAGGATCCAATTCTAGTTTAGCTGGCCACCAAGGGTTACTTGTCCAAACCCCGAGAGAAAGAGAGAGAGAGAGAGAACCCCTTGCTGGGGGAAAAAACCTGCAAGGGGTGATTCTGATGGCATTCAGCGGCAGCTGTTGCACAAAGCCAGCTCCTTGTGAGGTGGTCCGTCATCAATCTGCACAGATGCTCGGCACACAAACTGGTAGCCTGCAGTCAAAGGCACTACAGACAAGTAGACTAGAAGAGGCCTTTGACAAGCTCAGAAAATATTGCGGCAAGTAGAAGAGGGTCATGGAGTGATGGCGCTAGAGAAGAAGAAGAGAAGAGGGCTGAACATTGTTGCTGTCATGTGGAAATGTTTTCTGACTGCGCCGGTCGGCTGTGAAGTTCACATCTGCGCTTTGGACTTCAGCGGCTGCCCTGGTGTAACTCCAGGCTCAGTTTGGCCTTCAACTGGGAACCGCAGCAAGTGAAGAGAGAAGAACTGCAGAAGCTGACCGGTGCTGAGCAGCAGAGGCAGCAACATGCAGCAAGCATCACACTATGTCAGTGCTGGCAAAGCTCATCCGGGCACATTTGACTCTGTATGACTCAGTCTCTTTGCGCATATTACTACGATCATTGGCACTATTGAACACATGATGAAACTATCATCGGTCGGTATGCCATGATGGGGTGTGATTTTTTTGGGCAACATAACCGAATATGCGATAGGACAATGTAATGCAATATAGTGCATGCAAATCATCATGATGTTGACTGATGCGTGCCGCTGAAGAAATGACTGCTTAGCAAAGGGGCAGTGTCGAAAATCATAAAGTTTCATAAATATTTCCTTTGGTCAATCAACCATTTCCCAAAAAAGTCACATTTGGATTTCCCTTCCCCAAAGAAGACATGTCATCATTCCAGAGAATACCCAACAACCGATGGATACTCAAAATTGTACAGGAAAAGTGCCTGAGGGTATCGCGCCAATCAGTAGCTGCAAGTTTGCCTTTTGCGTTCCATATTGTAAATATGAATTTGTCTCTGGAAGGTTCTTACTAACCTTCCAGTGATAATCATAACTATCTAACTATGAATAGGGAAAACGCCAATGTGGTGGTACATCATTGGTTGGCGAACCCAAATCTTATGGCTGATCAGTTGGTATTCTATTTTGACGTTCATGCAGCGTGTGCAGGTGTATGCCAACAGTTTCGCATGATTCGAAGATACGCACCAAAAGTGCGGAGGTTTTTTGTTGTCCAAATTCTAGAGGCGGCAAGTCTTATGAATCTGGAGGTAGCAACTAGTGACAAAGAATAAGAATGCCTTGGGATTCTTAGGGAACTCATGGGAACTCATGGGTGCCCGGATTTTCTGCAACTTGACCTGCGCAGGCGGCGGGAACTGGCCACAGAGTTGGAGCAACAAGGCATCACCTCTGCGCGGATGACAGCCGCAGAGATCAAGGCTGGGCACTGACGTTGTGCCAGCCCCGGCATTCTTCCGATGCATGGCTCCCTGCAGATTTTGGACATGGCCAGGTGTGAGTTGGCAAGAAATGTTTGCTTTTGAAGGGAGGCAGTTGCAGTTGTCCCGAGAATCCTGCTACCTTAGTTGAAACGAACTAGTCAAGCTGACACTGAGCCAATTCCTGTGCATGTTGAATGATGGAGCTTGGCTTTGCCAGCAGGATGCCTGTGCCAGGGCTGGCATCTCAAAGTCACTAGGCTGCAGGTGTTGGGAGCAAGTTTTATGGAAGCCACTGCTAGCAGTGATGATTTCACACCTTGTGCTCTGGGCTGTGGCACAATTTGGCCTTCAACAGGGTCCAACAAGTGGCGTTTCGACATTTAAGCATCAAGTTTCATTGGTGTTCCACTTGGTGTCCCCAACAGGTTTGTTGACGCAGATTTCATGCCCTGCGACACCTCGTTGTTCGAGAAGCCCAGCAATGATCATCCAGCAGTGATGTGGAAGCGCCCAGAAGACTTCTGCGAAGGTGCCTGGTGGATCCAGGTGGATCCTGGTGGTTGTGTAAGCCACTTGGTCCTTTGGAATCCTTTGGATTCCACAGATCACCAACCCTTTCCTAGTCCCACTGCTGGATGTTGACCTTGAATGATAATTAGTGACCTATTTGCCACCCTGAGCCCCTGGGAGGCAGCATCCAGATTTTCTCGAACGATATCTTGCCCTCCGACATCAAGCAGGGCGCGCTGGGCGACTGTTGGTTTCTGGCTGCGCTGGCAGCCGTGGCAGAAGACGCGGACCTAATTCGTCGCTTGTTTGGCGACCACGGATCCAAGATGGACCGGCGCGGCATCTACGAAGCTTGCCGCAAGCTGTTTGGGGTTGCTGCAAGGTGTTTGGAGGCTACACATCGTTGATTTGAAAGCCTTGTAAGGTAACGGCACTATACGGCACTAAGGTCCGGATTTATTTTTGATACGTTTTTCGAACTCGAACGATTCTCCACCAACGCTTTGCGTTTTCAATCCATCCTCCGACTTGTCAACATGTCTCAACAAGCATAGCAAAAGACAGCACACAATTTCAAAAGCGCTCGGCCAACGTGGCAAGGCGTCACTCCAACATGACAAGTCTTGGAAGCGTGTTACAGTGTGAACATGACATGTGTCAGAAGAGTCCAAGAGCTGAGGAGATCAAATGCTTCAAGAACGGGCAGCCAACATCCATCATCCTGGACGACTTTTTTCCGTGTTCTCCCAACACTGGGCTGCCTTGCTACGCCCACGTTGATGTGCAAGGTGTGTGCAAGCGTGCTGAGGGCGTAACCCATTTCCCTTATGGACAAATCTGATCTCAGTCCTCCCCATTTTTTCACTCAATGACGTTCAGTCCTCCTGGCTGCTATCCCTCTGCAGTTGTGACGCCGGAGGCCGAAATCAGAATGAGCTTTGGGTTATGCTCTTGGAGAAAGCCTGGGCACTTTGACGAAATTTTGAAGATGACAGGTGAAACAGTCATGATAGTTATGAGCTATGGGATGTTTTGAGGTATATATATATATTTATTTATTGATTGATTGATTTATTTAGATATAAATTGAACATAGGGAGACCGTAAATTCCACTGCCAGGCAGACATGGTGGTGCCAAGATGTGCAAAGCTTTGATCATCAGTGCAGTACTAACAAAGCAACAACAATCACGGGAACCACACTCCGCGTTCCCACGCAAATTCCATCAAGTTCAGATGATGGCATGGGGATGGTGAGAATGGCGTTCGTTTTCAAGCCAAGGTGGCTAGGTCATGCGGTTTGAGCTAGTAACGGCTTACAGAGGTGAAAGTGCACTGTGCATCTTAATGGTTTTTAATCATCAATGTCATACGTGCTGCTGGTTTGAGATTCTTGGCGATGTCACACGCACATGCAGCACATACATGTTGTGTTCTTTGCACGTATGTTGGTCATGACCGACGGCGATGGGGCAGGGAGGGCGAGAGAGAGAGAGATGGATGTGGCTCCTGTAGGCAGCGCAGTGAAATCACTTTAGAGCTGCCGCACTTGCAAAAGACCGGCCATGTAAGCATTGGCAAGCTAAAGTGAAACGGATTCATGGATGGTTTCCGGCAAGTTTGTTTCCGGAAGACCCATGCTGGAGTCAAGCTGCGCAATTTATGGGTTTGCTCTGCACCGAGACATTTGAGGCAAAGCTACATGGCAGCTATGAACGTATCGAGAGTGGCATGCCGCGCCTTGCCTGCTATTGGTGTGCGAGGAGCTCACATGACGCACTCGCCCTTAGTGTTTCCTAGGCTTCCTGAGCCGTTGAAATATGTTTGCACCGCTTAACCCGGCACAGCGCTGCAATGTATGCAGCTTTGAAAGGCTATCCCAGAACAAGTTCCCACCACTCAGCGCTTAACAGGTTCCCAGCACTCGGGGCCTCCAGACTTCATAGAGATATTAGGCAGCTTTTTGCTTGCACTGCACTTGTCCAGGTATCGCGCATTGATGGATTTGCTCGGAGCAGCCGGCAAAGAGTCCCTTGGTGGAGGGCAGTGGGCTTGCTCAGTCTATGGCAGAGATCCCTTCATCCAGATGGTGGTTTCTCAAAATAGTAATCATCTATAGTAATAAACCAACCATTTTTGGGGGTCCCCTATTTTGAGAAACACCCAGATGTGCTTTGAATTTCAATAAGATGCCTCTCAATGGTCATTGTGAAGCTCCATTCTGAACCCAGAAAAGGAACAAAACCATTTGCAGACGAAAGAAAATTGAGAACACTCAAGAACTCTCACAGCCTCGAGTGCTTCACCTCGCACCACAGGTATCACTTGGATGCGGAAAGAAAGCCGGATGGGCTGATTGCCAAGGACAAGTTCTTTTCAATGCTGTCGCGCGGTGTGAAGTTTAAACGCCAGGCGTTTGCAGCCGGTTTTCGTGCTTGAAATTGTCTCGTTTGCAGCGTGGCACCTGCAGTGCTCCTATTGCTTGGATGTGGGGGACAACCGTCCAAGAACATGGGACAAAAGGAGCGGCACTTTTTGGTGGGCCAAGTTCCCAACAGTTCCCGGCAGTGTGTTGCTGAGGTGTAAATATGATCAAGCTGGCTACTTGATGGTGGCTGGCACTCCTGGCAAAGACAACTTTACCAAGGGCTCCCTGGCACAGCACCTGCTCAACTGCAGCTACCAAGGGAAGGTGGTAAAGAAAGAAATTACGAGATTCAGGGGAATATGCACATCATTTTTTCGATGGCTATGTCCAAAGGTCTGTTCAAGGGTAGAGTGAGAAGTGAGATCATGCATCAAAAGTAGATCTTGAAGCTGCCGTGACTCGTGACATCTCACGACCATCGCTACTTCCAATGGCGGGGCCCTCCCCACATGCCTGCACTATCCAGCTCCTTGAGAAAGCTTTGGAACGTAGCACAACTTGATCCTCCAAGTTCGCTATTTAAGTTGCCAATCCTCCTGTCACTTATTGTCACTTATACCCCATCCCAGGCACGTCAGTTGTATTCATTGTTGATTGGTGTTGAGGCGGTTCCAATGGGTTCGATTATTCCCTGACCAATCTGAGGTGATAAGTCCAACATTCCTTTGTCGGGTCTCATACCGGGTCACGCCTATACGCTGCTCTCTGCTTGCGAAGCCAACGGTGTCAGACTGCTCCGACTCCGAAACCCATGGGGGGACCATGAGTGGACAGGCGACTGGAGCGACAAGAGCCACCCGACAAAATTACCGCGGACTTATGGAGTTGCGCGGTGCAGGGCCATTGGTTTTTTCTTAGGATCCAAGCAGCTGTACATAGTTTCTTGGTTGGTAAACCTATCAGGTGCAGTGGATTGTGGTGGGTCAGCGGTCAAAGACTGAAACACATGGTCCCAGCAGCACGTCAGGTAACCTGTGGACATCGGCAATGAAGGATGCAGTGCAGCCCAAGCCAAGCTTTGATTCCAACGATGGGGAGTTCTGGATGTGCTACGATGATTTTCTGCAACTGGGCAAGAGAGGAAACCAGCGCCAGTTCCGAAGCAAGCACGCACCCCCTAAAAACTTAGGTCATTAAATTGCACACATTGCACGCCCACTGCAAAATTGCGGAGCACGATGAGGCATGATTTTTTCCAAAGACTCGGAACCCATGGAGTATCATGGAATCATGGAGAAAGCGGCAGCTCTACTGAAACACAACTTTCAAAGGCATACGAGTGCATTTCGTGATGCGACACTTATGAACAGCATGATATCACCACTTCTCAGGTGTCTTTGGTGCATTGGTGACACTGCAGGCAAGATGTCATATGAAGCCCCGTTGGATGGGAAGCTTTGTAGCAGAACTGAGGAGCCATTTTGCCTCCGTGGGGGTGGTGTTCTTCAGCGATTCATGGTCCACTACCCGGAGCTCGATCTGCACCAATGGAACAGATATGACCCTCGAACATAGCAGAGCAGGTGTCGGGTGGCAGTAGCACAGGCTCTTTGGAAAACATATGAAAACCATGGTGCGCAATGTGATCAATTTCGGCTTTTTAGATATTTTCAGGAGGTCTTGGGTGTGAAGCTGTGAGCATGGAAGCTTGTCGGTGCTCCACAGAAGCAACAGAGACAAATTTTTTGACGAAACCTGCGAAACGAACCGAGGTGTGGACAGGTGGTGTCCATTCGGACCTCTTCGCCCATCAAGAAGGGCTTCATCACCCTCTTTCAGCAGGATACCCGAGAGAAAGGCCAGCAAGTTGAATTGATTGCTGGGGCCCAGTGAAGTTAGACATGTCAAGTGACGGTTTTCTGCAACTTTTGTTTTGAGTACTACTGTACCATACTGTACCACTTGTTTGTTTTTTTCCTGGCACCATGGGTTCTTCCCTGAACCGAAAATCCACGGCTGACTTTGTTAGGTGCGCCTCCTTACGCGCAGAGACATGGTTGCAGCAGATCACACGTACGTGATGTGTATCGAGCAGAGTGCCAAAGTGAAATCTTTGAGTTCTGCAGTCGGTGCATCGTTTCAGCTCAATCTCGTACAAGTTGAATTTCATGTAAACTTGGGTAGCAAATTGTTGAAGTACATTGAGCCATGCGCCGTGAGAACTTCATTTGGCAAGATCAGCTTTGAAGAACCTGTTGGGCATGGATGGTCATGGATGGTCATGGATGGTTGATCCATGTTGATCCGAATCATTCCGAATCAGCTGAGCCGAGGCTGTCATTTGCCCTTTATGGGCCGGTGGTGAACGGGAAAGCTCAGGCGGAGGTTCTTCGCAGTCACCTGTGGCCTGTTCGGGAGCTAGTGGAGGTGCGGTACAGCCGACTGTTGCGAATGTGCCCAGGCATAGAAGTTGACATGGCTACGCATGGCTTGTCAAAATTATCAAAAAAGATTCTTCAAATTTGTCAAATTGTTCAAAAGGTTCTTCAAGAGGTTCTTTTCAAGAGATTTCCGGGGTCTGGATGCATGCCTTCAGTCCTTCCTTGGGCCCCTTCTTGGTTGAATACAGGTGGCATACCCTTAGGATCCCTTAGGCGGATGTACTGCATGAGACAGACTTCAAACAAAATTGCATGATTGGAAGCCCCTGTTTTTCAACTTTGAATATGCAGAGCTATTGGCACACCATTGATGATTGATAGTGGCTGTGTCTAGGGTGTAGCCAATTTGGGTTCTGTGCACAACCCTTGTTGGTTCTGATGTTTCAAATCTTTCATGTCTTTTTGGATTCTTTCGGGGTCAATTATTGAAAAGAAACTGCCATTTTGATCCATTTTGGATTTGAAGAACTTCGCATCTCACAGAGAAGTTGCAGGGAGGTTACACCGGCAGGTCCAGGGTTTCCTTCAAATGTTGGTCCAGGAAATCCCTCACAGCAAGCCACTTCCTGCTGGAGCTTCCTGGCGTTGATTGGAGGGGAGCTTGAGAGGCCGTGCTTTCAACATCTGGGCTCCGGAGAGGCGATTTTCCAATATGAAAAAAAGCATGTTTCATGATGTTGCATGTGCAGCAATTCAATCAACTGATTTTATGATACTTGATGATATTTGATACTACTTGGTATCTTGTTGGGGTGCATGTTCACATGCATGAATGCTATGTGGGGCTCACTGGGATTGTGACTCAGGAATACCTTGTGGCGATCTTCACTCCCCAGAAGGCAACCTGGCTGCGCATCATGGCCTGTGCTCGCTGTGAAGTCGATGGCCAGCTCCAAGCCCCCAACTGGCTGCTGTCTTGGGGAGCCTACAACTTTCACAAAGACTTGAATAAATTTGCATAGACACGCAAGCTGATAGATACTCACATTCATTGGCATATGATTTACATACAATCTCAATCAATATCACATAATTTTGGCGACCATATCATGATGAATTAGTACGTACCCAGCCAAGCTGGGGGCGGAAGTTTCCAAAAGGCTTGGGACTGCAATTCCAAGAGGCTGGTGGTACAATGTGGGTTTTCCCACCGAGTCCTTCTCTTCGAAGTCAGCTCTCTCTTCACTCACATGTGCAGGGGTTTCGCTGGTGAGTTCATGTTATCAGAAACCTGCAATTGTTCGGCAGGGCCTGTCCAGGTCAAATATGCGGCTTAGCCATTGACACGACAGGATGAAAGTATCGTCATTACTGTCCCAGGCTCTTCACATTTTTGCTCCGCGTCAGCTCTCTTGGCATCTCTTCTCAGTGGCAGCCTTCTGATGACAGACCTGCTCAGTATCAACTCTCTTTTGACATTTCTGCTCCGCGTCAGCTCTCTCTTGACATCTTTTGCTCAGTGTCAACTCTCTCTTGACATCTTTTGCTCGGTCGCTAAAACCTTTAAAACGCGGAAGTTTCTCCTTGAAAAATATCACTGACATCAGAGGTGTCATATCCGTAGTAGTCATCACTGACATGAGAGGTGTCATATCCTATCTCTACATATCTCTACCTCCCGTCTGGCACCAGGAGGCAGATCGGCACCTGACACTGGTCTTGCAGCTGGACGTGACGGGGCACTGTGAGGCAAGGTCAGGGGAGCGATGAGTGCTGTATGGAGATCCAATGGAGGTCCTAGAAAGCCAATTTCGACATCTGAAACGTTGATCTCCCGTGTTGCAGTTCGAAATCGCAGATGAATGAAGTGAGATGAAGTGAGTAAGTCGAGATTTGTTTCGTTCGATCTGATTTATTCCATTCATGCTTTTGTGGCCCCTTAGCGGTTCACTTCCTTGGCATCGCGGCGTTGGCAGCTCGCTTTGCGTTTTTCCTTTGCTCTTGACTCCTGAACTCTTGACTAGAACAACGCACACAAACTGTGAGCAAATCGTTAAGCTCAAAAACACACATGATTGGATGAGATTGCATCAGGCCAGGGCAGCTCCTTCATTTGTCTCCCAAGAACTCTGTAGGAGTCTGGCAACGGTTGACTCACAATGAGAAGCGGCAGATCACCGTGCAGCTGGCAGGTGAATAGCAGGGAGGCGGACGATGAGATGCGTCAGAACTTGGCACTTGCAAGCGCTCTTTCAGGCGAGCATTGGTCATGGGACTTGTCGCTGCCTGGTGGTTTTAAGCATTTTCTTATTTTCCCTAGTAATGGCCCAAAAAAAAAAGAAAGTAATTATTAACAGCTGGTTGGTTGACTAATATTTTTCATAGGGGTTGAAACCACCAACCAGTGTCAGATGCCAGAGATCCCCCACTGGGGCAATGTTTGGCACCTATTCTTGTACCGCATTTTTGTTGCGACACACCTCCAAAGTGAGCACGAGGGTTTTTTTTAGCAAAAGGGGTGACTAGCAGTAAACCCAAACCTGGATTGAACAATATTGAATAAACCATTCGGCTTCTGGCAAATTGTCTCGAAACATATTCATTGGAACTTGCAATATCCTTTTCAAAAAAAACCGTCTGACATGTGCCCAAACTTGCTGGATCAAGGCTTCCCCCCACTAATCGTAAGCAAAAACACCTGCTAAAACAGATTGGAATTCCGGAAATGGCCATGGGGCAACATTAGGCAACAATAATAGGGGGTAAAAACCAACTATTTTACAGGGAAAACAATGCTCAATAATGAGGAACCAGGGGGTACAGGGTTTTGACCCGTGAAGGAAATGAATACACGGTACTGCATGGACCCCAAGCGAAAAAACCGCTGAGGCTGCCTTGCCGCATACTTATCCCAACTTGGCGTATTCCATGTGTTCTCTAATTAGTCAGTAGTCTTGGATTTGCCCTGCCCACCTAAGAAGTGCAATGCCAAAACACGTTCAAAGATTTGATATCATATTTGGTCAAGGAGATAGCATTATAGAGCTGAAGGAATTCGAAATGACAATAGAAAATAATGCAAGGATTAGCTTGGAAATGGTTCCAATGATAATGAAATGATGAAGTAAGTAGTTGGGAATTGGTTCCCCGGGCTAGGAATCACAGGTACTGAATATGATCTCTTGGCAAGGCCCAGCCCGTGCCATTGGCCCAGCATCTACTCACGGCGCTTGGTTGCCGAATGGTGGCCTCTTGGCTGCAGCACCGTTGGGTGAGACGCTTGCTTTCAGGCGAGTTGTGAACAGGTCAGCGCCTACAGAGCCCGAATTGCTTTGTGCCGCAGTCAGGGGAACTGCAGTTTCTGGTTCAGGGAGGCCTGAAGATCATCCAAATCGGAAGGAGAACCCCTGGTTCGAACCCCCTGGTTACGTGACGGTTGCGTCGTTGAAGCTAGAGTTCCAGGTTTAGTGCCAGGTAGCTGCTCGATGTTGGAAAAGTAATAGCTACATGGATTCATGTTTTGTTGGATCCCTGGTTTACTGCTCATTTTGCACGGCCCTGTGATTCCAGCCTAGTGTGCGAGGGGTCGCTTCTACTACATGCGCCCATGGTAACGCCTGTTCGTTTTCAACACCATTTAATGTGGGTGAAATCCCCAATGACCCGAAGCAGGACCACAGGAAACACCCGGATAGTGTCTCAAAGGATTCTTTTCTCACTCCACCGCCATCCCATGAAATATCAAGAGTCGTGTATGAAATGCACCGGGATTGTCCGGCCTGAGCCAGTTTCTTTTGGATGTTTTTTTGGTATATGTTTGTCGGATGCCCTGGCATCCTCACCAAGACCATCAATACGAGTTATTCTGGTGAGGAGTTATTCTGGTTATATTGGTTTTTCGAAACCATCAATACCTACCAAAGTTATTCTGCAGTTCCCAGTTCATTCTGAATTCTCCGTAGTAACTGCCAGTCAGCCATTCTTAGAACTTGACCATCAACCAGCCAGGTTATGCCTTTGCCGCGTGCGCGGCTCAAGGTAAAGCAGTTGCACCTTGGTGACAGAAAGTCGCTTGGGGAAAGCCCAAATTTCCTCATCCAGAATGCGTGCTTCATGTTAACCATTTATTGATTGAAATCGAACCTGAGTTCACCAGCATTTGGATAAACACCATTTGAAGATTTTGAAGTTCTGATCATTCTTATTGATCGAAGTCTAAGCTTGATCGACATCATTTTTTGCAGTGAATACTTTCAACGCATTTGAGGTAAACAAGCGCCATCCCTACTACATGATGCATGAAATTTGCATGAGCAAGGCTTGACTGATAGCTGGCTTTGCTGCTTGAATCACAGTACCTGGAACCACTAAAGATACTAAAGTCCATCCACACACACACATAGTATATACCAAAAACTAGGAAATATGGAGAAGCATGGCAGCACCAATGGAGGGAGGGAGGGAATAGAGAGAGAGAGAGAGCGCGGGAGATACAGAGAGCAAGCAGCCGACAAAAGAGAAGGACACTTCAGCAGTTGCAAAGTCCAGAAGCAGAAAAGTTTTTGAAAAGGTTCTCAAATAGATACATGCTAAATTATCTATTCAGAAAGTCCAGAAGCAAAAAGTAAATCGAGGAGTAAATCGAGGGGGGGTGCTTCCACTTTGAAGGGACCCTAGTCATGCCCTGGCCGTCCTTTTGAATTTTCGACCAGTGTGGAGGGTGAAGCTGAGGCAATGTCCTTCGCCTCTCGACGGGAGTTGCCGATCCGCCGACTCTGTCGTGTATCATGTCACTGTGACAGGTGCTGATATGCAATAGGATATGGTGAAAACATATACATATATACTATAGATATATATTTATCATATTTATTTATGTATGTATAATTCATTTATTTATTTATTTTTACTTATTTATATATTTATATACTTCTTTTTTATATATTTGTATTTACATTTACATACACCAATTGGTTGTTATACCACATGACTATACAAATACATGTTTCTGTATTTTCATTACTTGATGTGAGTTGGTGTGACTTTTATCAGGTGGTTGCATCAATCGATATTGTGTTGATATACCCCCATACTTTTCGATTTTTGCATGCGCACTTTCACAATCATGTACATGCGGTAGACGCCAGTGACTGTCCATGTGTTGTGCATTGCTTGCGCTGACAACCGGCCGTTTGGGGGCTGCTGTTTGAAGTTCCGAGGATTTCAGTCCATGCAAGGGCCTTGCGTTGAGGGGGAAGGACAGCAAGAAAGTCGACGTGGTCTTCAATAAGGAGCTCTTCACAAGCATGGCATGGCATGGCATAGCTGGCATAGCATGGCATAGCATGGCATCCAAAAAAATTATGGCATGTCATGACACCTTCCCAATGTTCCACCTGACCAGGCCCCATGGCCCCATGCACTGACAGCTCCCAAACCCCAAGCCATTCACCGACACAGCTGTGCTATGCTGTGCTCATTTTCAGGACTCTGAGATGCTACTGATTGGTAGCTCATTCGCATGCTGTGTTGTGTTGCGCGTGGGACCGGTGCTGATGTTTCAATCGGTTCACAGTGACGCAAGCTCAGCAACTGGCAAGAAGCAGTTTGGTATCAAGCAGTTTTGTTTGGAGTGTCAATCGCTAAAGTGTCGCATACTGAACCGGACCCTGCGCTGGATTTTGTGGCTGACAGGTGACTTACAGCCTGTAGGGCCCAGGAAGGCATTCTCTGTGGCCACTTCATATCACGAGGCGCGGCTGTTCACCTTGAAACAATGTGCGACGCTGCCCAGTGGAACGCCAGGTGAAAGCCACAGACGAGCTGCGCTGAATCAAGTCATCGAACATGGCCTCTCAATGAGCATTCCGTCCAACAGCAATTTAGAACTTATTTTTCTGTGTTTGAAGGGTATAGGCTATGTATAAGGCATCTTTCATGACAAATATATTTAAGATGATTGAAGCAAATATCATCAAAGATTGTTTAAAGCATATCATATCAATTAGACATGGCATTGATGAGTCTCACGACTTGGGATCTCATCCTAACGTTGTCTCCGAAGAATCCGACGCTTCCTCGGCCCCCAGGTGAACAAAGTTCCCATGGGAGCTGGGACAATTTGTTTCATCAGCGGCGTGTTGTTTGAGAACAAGATCAGAATTCCGTGTTTAAACTTGTTGCATCTTGTTGCCGTGTTCTCCTCTCAATCTCCAACTTTGGATGTGACTCTTGATAAAGCATGATGAAGTGATGAAGTGATGAAACCAACATTCACCCTTCCACCAAGCATGATGAAGTGATGAAACACTTTCTCGGGCCACAAGTTTCATGACAGCATTTCATCAGGCAGCGAAGGGAGCAATAAAAGTGACAACCCTGCATATCAAGTTGCACTGTCAATCTACTAACATAAGTAGTTGTCAATAGGTCTTTATGTGCGTATGCGCGTCCCAAGATAGATCAACCGCACAAACGCAATTGGCTGGCGGCTTTGAAATCAAGAATCGGATGACAATTCCTCAGATCAGATCATCCGCACGGGTTGCCAAGCAGGTTGGTGGTGGAAGGGGAAGCTACTGAAGCGATTTGAAGCTGAGCTTTTTCTATCTTTTTGAGTTTTTAAACAGACCAGAGCGCCTTGAAGATGGGAATAGTGGAAGGGGTTCATCATTGCAAATCGACGCGCTCTCATTTTTACATGCATTTTTGAAAGCCAATCGGGCTGATCCAAAGTTGAGATACTTCCATGGTTGGTCTACTTGCCGAGATGCCGTTTGATTGTCCGCTGCTTTCTCCAGCTGTCAACCACCTACAATTATCCACAACAAAGGCATTTTCCGAGTTGAGATTTGGACCAGATGGACATCCTTACTCTCCAGTCGACTATACATGGAACGGCGTGATTCATGCATGATTCCCAGGAGTGTAGGATGATTGAGGCGAGGATGCAAGACCACAGAATGCAACAAGCTTTTTCTGCCTCTTGTGACTCGATCGTATGAGAGAGCTCGACTGCGGCCATGGAAGATGCATGCAGAGAACATAGATATTGTCCAGTTCGCCAGCGCCGTCTACTACTGCAGCGAGGAGGAGGGCAAGGCCGTCGGCACACGTCGGCGCGGGCACATTAGTAGGCATGCAGTGTGCAAGAAATAGAGCCATGAATCTCTATATATATAGAGAGAGAGAGATCCATGGCGGTGACCTAAGAGTTGGATACAGTTGCTGCATGTATCACATTGCGTCGATCACATATGCTCATACATATATTAAGCACTGTATGTATGATATGTATGCATAGTGTTCTTCAGAACCGCTCCCTGTGCACATGATAAGGTTGCTGGGCCATGCTGCGTGCTTTTGCTGAACTTGCTGCTTCAAATTTTTTACTCCTGCGAAACCACTCGATTTCGTCAGGGAATACCATTGCTGACCAACATAGTACCACCATTGAGCACCCAACGCGTCCTTTACAGTGCTCAGGTGGATGTTGATATCATCCGGCTGGGCGAGGAAGACAATGCCTGCTCAGTTTGCTTTGAGACTGTAGATGTCTCTGCCACGGCAGGAGTGGCTTGACACATTGAAATAATTGAAATTGTGGAATCAAGAGCAATAAACTGAATTGTGAACTTGCATGGATTGCAGGTTCAACCCAGCGAAAAGATGCGAAAAGCCTATGCAACGCATTGCACGGAGATGTGCTTACCCATGCAGTCGTTTGTTTGGATGTGAGTTCAATCCCCGTTAGCGGGCAATCCACTCCACCTATGAGATTAGCTATTTAAAAAACATGTCTATTTCGTTTTAAAGTTGATGAGTCGAAACCTGACAATTGATTAAGAGTGATTAAACAATAATTTTCAAATTTAGTAATTAAATAAATCCTATTTATTAAAGTTTCTAGTTTTTTTTGGATGTCTCCTCGCACCTTGAGACATGGTTTTTGTGGCTTGTGCAACGAGTTGTCATTCGAAGTCATCAACCCGGTGCGCCACGGGACCGGCTCTGCCGCTACGCTGCCGCTAAGGTGAAGTATGTCCAAACGCAGGGCGAGCTGCACTTTGAAAGTGGCGAATTTTTCAAGACCATCAGCGCCTTGGTCTTCATGGTGGGCTGCCTGTTTTGGTCGTGACCGTTGTAGTTCCACGGGGAGGGGAGCTATTGGCGGCTTATCAGATTCATGATCTCTGCATGCGGCGAGCTCTGCATATGTGCAACATATCTCGTATACATGATATTGCAATATATTGCATGTGAGAGAAGGTGCATGTTCGTGGTGGGTGCTGAGTGCGGACAGTAGCAGGTTTCCATCTGGCCTGCTGAGGTATTGAGCTGATTTGTAACGATGCCTTTGAGGCGACTTTGGAGTTTCAGGTCCAACTGTCAAATCCCAAGGGCGCGGTGCTGGGCACCAAGCATTGTCGGATTTTGATCGCAGATGATGACTCCTTCCCGACCAACAAGAATCATGATGTACTGCTCCAGGGGCGGATAGAGGAAATCTCTGGGGGGTCTTTGATGTCACTTGGAAGGCTGAAAGCTCCGGGCTGCTTTGGGGATGCCAGTCGGCCGTGTGTGGGAAACAAGTTGCCATGGGTGGTGGCGTCATTTTTAGCCCATGCCTATACAGAAGGATATGGTTGGACATTTGGGGGCAGCCAATGGCAAATGTTTTGAAGACTGGCGTGTGGAACCAACCAGGCAGGGACAGATCACCTCAGAAAGAGAGAGAGAGTTGACTGAATCCTCTGAATCTAGGACACCCTGCAGGCTCTAATTACAAGCCATGATAGGCATAGAACCACCTTCCAGCACCAGCTGGTGCGCAAGGGCTTGCCCATCAATCCAGCGGTGTTTGGTGGAGGATTTGGTCCAAGGCTGGAATACTTTCGGATGGCATTCAGCGACCGCGCGCTCCGAAAAGCAGCATTTTGGAATGGTCTCACTGACCAATACACCAACGTGACCTTTGTTTGGCAGGTGCAGAGTTTCGGCAAGGATCTCTTCTCTAATTTTTTGGGTGTTTGACATGTGCGAAACCTGGGTGTGCTGTGAAAAAAGATTCGCACAGATGTGCAATACATGTCAAATCAATTCAAATCAAGCCTTCGAAGAGAGTTTCGGGCCTGTGAAAAGGCATGTGGTTGGCTTCATTGAAGTTTTGAAGTGGCATTTTGTTTTTGGGTCGGCTGCAGCAGGTCTTCATGAACCGGATCCTCATTGACAGCGTTCTTACTTCGCCACCCGTGCAGGCTTTTTACTCTGCCATATTTCCTGAATCCAGGAGTGGGAAAGCAATTTTGCTGGTTGTGCTTATGGTACTTCCACACTTGTTGATTGTATTTCTTTATCGCTTAAAAGCGCAGCGTCGAATCATGGGCATGGCGACGAACCAATTGCGACTTGTCTGTAAGTAGTTGTGTAACCAATGTTGTCTATTTTATGTTTTGGGAACTTGTTCTCGCATAGATTTTTGAGTTCAATCCTTAGTGAGGAAGCACAGCGCCGTGGCACCAGCAACGCAATCTCTGATCACCTTGAAATATCACATCACACCCTGCTCCAAGGCAAGAGAATTTGCTTCGAAAATATTTGAGTTACAATGAGCCTTCCAGGGCAGCTGTCTCAGTGGCTGATCTCACTATGGCGATCACCCGAGATGTCCCCGAACTGGTCCAAGAGGGCTTCATGGCATTGTCCCCGCCTTAGAAAACCTTGGCCTCGCACGGGGTTCTACTTTCGCAATGATTGATTGGTACAGTTTTAGATGCTCAAGGCTTGGTGAACTCACGGCAAACCCAGAGAAATGGAGCCTAAAGCTGGCTAAAGAGAAGCGTGACAGATAAAGATAGCCTATGTGTGCATGCCTATGTCTCAATTTAATGTGGGCTGTAGCCAAGATCTCAGTTGGGTCAAGTTAGGTCAGCTTCCATTGACACGTCCAATGAATGGTTCCAAACCCAATCTGCCTACCGTGCTGCCCAGGAACTCTATATACAGAGTTTTGTTGGGCATTTCCATTTCTTGAGCTTGGAATTGGTTTTAATCGGGACTTCATTTCTTCATGAACCCGAGCTATATCAATACACACACACATAATATATATATATATATATATGTGTGTGTGTGTATGTATGTATATATGTACATATATGTATAATGTATAAATTTGATGGTAAAGCACCAGCTATTGATCTTAAAACGAAGGGTGGCTCATTAGTATAGATCTACCACCCCTGCAAATGTCATTCAAATGCTACACGTGAAGTGAATTAAAATTCAGAGCTGGTCTTCAGCCTGCTTTATTGGCCCCTTGCTCCCTGTGTGCCAAGAATGGCCAAGAAACCTATGAAGCCTTCAATTGGAGTGTACCATTGGTTCTGACTAGCTGTCATCAGAATCTATCAGTTGTGACGGTTCTATGACATACACGAAGTATATGGGTTTTGGATGGTTTCGGATCAATACTGTTTTGTGTAGAATGTAGAGAAATTCCACTTTAGAATTCCCAAGGCATCATCTTGACATATCTTGACATAAACTGAAGCTTTAGCGCATGGAAGCAGGTCATCAGCAAACAGGGAGAGAACCAGCGCCTTCCCACACTGCCTGCTAACGATCAACACCACCCAAAGGGTGCCTCCAGATTAGCATGTTACTTTTTCGCCAAGGCATTTTGGGTGGTGTTTGGTATCACCTAGCATGAGAATTTCAAGTATATAAATATTATTCAGGCAAAAAAATATTATACAATCACAAGAAATCAAAAAGTGCCAAACGTTTCTGCTGCTGAGGTTTGACATGGTTGAGAGTTTGGGCCTCGTGATGATTTTGGGGATCCTGGCATTGGCACAAGCCCACTCTGCGTCAGAGATACCTCTGATTTTGGCCCTGTTTATCATCATGCCTTTGCTCATGCTGATCTTCATTCACTGTCGACATGCCAAAACCGAACGCCTGGAACTTCATTTGTTTTATTGTCAGACGGAGGTCCTCTCGTTGATCCAGCAAATCACCAGCAATTTTCGACTCATCACGGACTACTGGCAGCAGCCTACCATGGTGAAAGCCTTTGGAGGAAAAATCAACGCCACGAACAAAGCAGCAATGGCAGCCTTAATTCGTAAAATCGAAAATGGCGAGCTGCTCGGCTTTCCCATGTTTTCCCAATACTTTTTTTGAAGTGAAGGGAAGAAGGACCTCGAAGGAACCCAAAGGCACCCCAGTGAAAGGATAGGGAACTCACGGCTTTGCTGAAGGATGCTGAAGGCATTTCATCATGTTTCATCCCCAACACACTTGAGCTTGTAGATCTTGGAGGATCGCTTTGCAACTTGCCATTTGTGGCTTATCAGATCGTATAATATTTTTACACCGGCTGGAAATCAATGATTTATCATTTGTTCGTTTTATTTTCATTTGAGTTTTCATTTTGTTTTCATTCTTTTATGGATTCCCCGGAAGTTTTCAAATTATTTTCATTTTATGTTCGTTTTTCAGTCTTTTTGGCAATATAATTACTTTGGTCCAAATGAACTTGGCAGGTTTATGCTTGGGCCTAGGCTGCAGGTACCAACGGATTGCGGTTGAGTACCATAGAATGATTGATGCCATGAGAATCACATGCAGCGGAGTGACTCTTGCGACAGCTGTAAACCCTGTGGAGTCAGGTTTGCACCTTTCGTGACGACCTGCGCTGTATGCACCTACGTTTTGTTCAATTTTGAAGCATGTGCAGAAGGCGAACTGCCGCTGGGCATCTTCATTTCAACGGTTGCCGCATGGAAAGGAATTGGCGGTGCCTATTCCAGGGCCTATCAAGACATGCTGAAAATTCAACATGCACTAGCTCCACTTAGGAACATCGCGCCTCGGCTGCTGAGGCAAAACTGTTTTCACAGTGTTTGCTTGTCATTATTTATGTGCTTTGGTATGTCGGCAGACGGAGCCCTGAAGTTGACGAGGCCATCCTGAAACCACACATGTCCGTGACATGTCAGTGGCACAAAGGCCAGGTCACAACCACAAGGAAAAATAAGGAAACATGATGAAACATGTATGACAGAAACAATTTATATTTATGATACTGATCAATGTAAAGCTATTCTTCCTTGCTTTATCATCTCCAGCATTCGAGTACCTTCCACAAAGCGCTAAGGCTTACTACATGAACTTGCCAGTGGATACTGGGGTGGCTTGGATTCGAATAGAAGTTCCCCAAAGCCGAAACCTCATCTCCACCGAGTTGAGTTGTTTTGCCCTCCCTAACCGAAGGGTTGTAGAAGGGACTTGAACTGCTCGCTCCCATGGGCAGGGAAAAAAATCATTCAGTCGTGATATTGCTGCTTCCTTTGCTGATTCCATTCTTCCATTTATTGAGTGCAGATTATGTAATGCAGTTCTCCTGGGTATTGAAGACATGATTTCAAGACATTTATGTATAGTTATATTGCAAAACTGGTAAGTGACTAAAACATCGTTTTCAATGGTATGGCCTTGAATTGAACTTTGCCTTTGCGCATCGTGCTTCAAACTTGAAGGCATTTTCAATCTGTTCAATTACACTGTAGGCTCAGCAGTCTTGTTTTGTTCCAAGCTACACTGGTTGCCATGCTTCAGGCTGGGTTTTTTGTTCGGGCATCCCTGCTATAAGGATAGAATGCACCAGAGCAGATGGTGTTTAAGAACCTTTGCTGAGTCACTTGGAACGCAATTCAGCAGCTGGTTGTGGTTCTTTGCTCATCTTCGCTCGCAGCTTGGACAGGTACCCAGAATTCCTGCTTGTTGATTGTAGCATACATTTGGTAGGTATACCGGTATGCCTGTTGCATCATGGTGTAAGGTGTGTTGCATTAGGGAATCAAAATTGCGGAATATCCTTCAGGGCAACCGGTCAGCGAAGCTGTTGCGCGTTCGACACTTGCAATACACTTAAAAAAAAAGATAAACAAAGGTAATTCTTTCGTGAGGCGCGAATAGAGGAACACACAACATTGGGTACCAAGCTCACGCCTGACGAATGATGTTTAATTGATTTCAATTGCTGATTTTCTTCAAGCAAGTTTTGCTATTGTTGTGCTTGTCTCATCGGTTATCAACCCTGTTGTTTTTCCTGCTGCTCACCTAACATGCAACGATTAGTGAGGGCAACCGGATTTTTCAGCATGCTTCTGATTTGATTAGCTCAGTTGATAAGAGACTTGAATGCTGCTGGGTACTGGTACCATAGCCACGGTCCCTGCCACCAAGGGAAAGTCGTTGGGCACAACATCAGCTCTTTCGCGACAAACCCTCCGGGTCAACGCTGCTGGAGCCTGGAAAGCAGGTTTCCAGAGGAAAGGCGCGAGAAGCCGCGATCTATCCACAGGATTTGTGCCTGGGCAGTATCTAGATGGTCAGTTGTAAAGAATGGCAAAAGACAATTAGAATCAGTAAACAATTCAACTAACTACATTCAAATACGGAAGGCAACAGACAGGCACAACACCTCGGGGGCAAGCAGAAGCACCAGCAGCACAGTCATGAGCACGAGTAGAATGACCGAGAGCAAACGGCAACCAACTGCATAAACAGCCATCAACCAAGAACCACCAATCGATAACAAACAAGCAAAACAAACAAAAAGCAACAAGCCGCAGCACCACCACCAGCAGGAGCAACAACAGCAACCACCGCAATGACGACGACAGCAACGACAACACACAAACATACAAAAACTTTACACAACTTGCAACAACCACAGCCACAGCCACAACTAACAATGAGCAGCAGCAGAAGCACCGCCAACAACAGCAATAGGAACAGCATAAGAACGACTGCATCGCCGCCGCCGCCGCCGCTGCTGCCAACGACGACCAAGAAAAAATACATCCAACAGGCAACAAGCAACAACAACACACAACAACCACATCACATACTATCACATCATATCACATCAACCGGGCAAAAGCAGAAAAAATGTATCAATGATATCAATGATTGCAGCATACCCTACCACACAACAACACGCTATCAATGACCAGCTCACCCCTTTTGGCGGTGCCAGAAACGAGGTTCAGAATCCATGCTGCGAACATTAACTTTGAATATCCAGCACGAACTGGAGGCGGAGTGCCGGTGCTCCACAAAGTTTCTGGGCTCAAGCCATCCAGTTGCACCCTCAACCATGGGCATCGATAGTTCTTGATAGTTCTATGAGTTGTAATCTCTTCGATCCTTTGCCCAGGCCCTCCCCTGGCCTCCTTGTTGGGTTTCTCATGTTTCTCTGCCAGGGGGAAAGGAATTTTCTCTCAAGCTTTGTTTTGGCGAGTCGAGGGAGGGTTTTGCCTTCACAACTTCTTGTGATTTGCCCAGGTGTCGGAAAGGGGTCTGCCTGTAACATCGCAGGATCACGCCACAAAAATATGTAGTCATTTTTCAGACGCCAGGTACGTTTCGGATCGTTTCGGTGTAAGCTCCAGCACTTGCTGTCGGCATTTGATGCATGTACATGTTTTTGTGCCCCTCTCAGAGTCATCCATGAATGAAGGTACAGAAAATCTACCCATATGCATCCATACATTGGCGTACAGAATTCATAGACAATAGTATATATATATATGTTTAATAATATATTTACAGAAATTAGAATTCGTACTTGCAATTTGTGGCTAGTTTGGATTGGATTTATTTACATACGTGACTATTTGTTGTTTGTGGTCCTTTGTCGTACCATGCCGGCATATAACCTGAGACCAAGATGAATGTATACGTGTAATACGTGCATGTGGTATGTTAAAATGCTGTTTTCGCACATCCACATCTCAATAGAAACAATTCCAACTACAACTGTAAAATCCACACATTAGTTAAATCTATATTAGTTATACTATAGTTAATTCCACACTTGTTTTAGTAACTGTGAGGGACCTGGGGGCGCTGGAGATATATGGGTGGCTGTGAGATGTTGGGCACCCAGGCGACCTTCCACATCCCGCAGGGGAACTTGGTGGTGCTTTCTGGTAACCGGGGCAGTGGGAAGAAGACCGTGCTGGAACTCATCGCAGGCGACATGTGCAGCTCATGCAGTGGAGTTCGTTGTTGGAATTGCTGCAGGCATTTGTAGGTACATGCTCTTATTATGCGCTTATTGTACTAATTGTATCTAATTGTATTTTATTGTGCCATTGATTTTATTAAGATATCGAAGAGGGCACTTCTGTTTGAAGCCATGTTGAGCCTGTGGAAGATGCCTCTTGTGACTCTTGTGTGTCGATTTTTTGGCGGTGTTCGGGAGCCGGAAGAACCCTACCCTCCTGATGTCAACCAGATGTAGATTGCGGGTCCTAGACCTGACATTTCCTCAGTAAGTTGGGCTGAATCCACTGCTACTCGCAAGGCTCAGAGATAAATTCGCTCACAAGAGGCACCCTTCAAAAGTCTAAGCGTTGGAGAATGGTTCGAAATGATTTGCGGCTGTCGGCTGTGTCCTGGCATCATTTGGTGACCTCTATTTGGTTCTGACATCTCCTCAACCCCGTGCAAAGCATTCCTAGACACCTACAAAACTACCTATCTATCTAAAAGTACTACGGGGAAGACCCGTTTTTTTCTCACATAAAAAGCCGCAGCGGTGCGCCTTGAGGCGTCTTGCTCACACGCAATAACGGGCAGATGTTCGTGCCGCCACACTTGCGGTTGCTGCATGTGGCAAAAGAGCCTCAGAGCATCCCGGAGATGGACATTTTCAGAATCTTGGTGGCTATGGGTCAAGCAGTTAACCAACCAACTAATGGAGGATAATAACCAACAATTTCATAGGGAAAACGATGGTTAATGATGGGGAACCAGGGGTACAGGGTTTTGACCCACTGCCAGGTTGCTGTTGCTCATCACACAGTATGGAAGCTTGACAGTTTCATGGGTGCCCATATAGCTTTCATCCGTTTGTGATGTGATGTTGTGAGGGCTATTGAGTGTTTCTATTTGTTAATTTGAGGTGAGCTCTCAGACTTCCACAGACGGCGAAGGGATGAATTTCAACTGGTGGATCTCACCACCTATTCTCCAGCTATCGGTATTTAATTATCCATATTTATCCATATCGGTCCATTTATTTCTCACTATTTATATTTGTCCATTGGTTCACGACAAGATCACCAAGGCAACATCATTTTTGGCTCTGAAGATCCAGCTGACCACAAGCCCAGCCGCGTTCTGCGTATCTGCCAAAGACTTGGGCTCAAACCGGAGGTGCTGCCGGCCGCAGTCTGGAATGCAACAGAGAGTTTCACGATGGGTTGCTCAAAAATGGTATACCCCAGAACGGGCAGCTTCCCTATTAGTAATGGTCATTATTGGATGCTTAGTAGGTACCACCATGCATGGACAACCTCAGATATTTCAAAGCTGATAACCTCTCTTTGTTGGAATCGGATTGGTTCGGTAAATATGGAGAAAGCTTTATTTATGAATATTGGATACATCATTGAATCATTGGCTTGCCTTATGCTTGCGTTGTGGGTTCAAAGCTGATGAATATGTATATAGATGTATCCTTATTCAACCAATGGCGTTTCAGCCAAACGCGCAGTCGTGCGAAGTGCATTGCAGTGTTTGCTTTGGATTTGCATTTCTACCACATCCAGTAGCACATGAAACGACACAGGCTACATTGTTGCCCGGTATCCAATAACATGCCGTAGAGAGAGAGAGAGATCCCAGAACATTGCTTATGAGGTCAATGTTGGGCCTTAGCTTGTATGATGGACCACCTTCATGACCTTCAAGTTTAGAAATTTGCAATTGCGATTGCCTTCGCTTTTTGCACATCACACGAGTGAAGTTCGAATACGATTCGCTGACCCAGCGCTAGGTTCTGAAAATCATAGTCTAAATACAATAGATAGATATAGATAGTGTCAATCATGTTCTAAATACAGTAGGCTCAAACATTCCATAGTCTAAATCATAGCCAAGGTTCTAAATAGTTCTGATGATCTCCTTTTGGAATGACCTATGGAATGAGATGATGTGACGCCAGCATGGAGGTCTTAAACCTCGTGGAGACCGCGTCCAAAGCTCACAGGGCATCGGCTCATCAGCCTTCCGTCGTCCTTTGGCACCGAGGGCCAGTTGTGGTGGTCCAATGGCATCCCCAACATTGAAAGAGTCACAGAGAGAAACACAGAGACGGAAACGCAGGGTGGGAGATGGAGGGACCGGGAGGAAAGATGAGAAAAGAGTTGCTTTTCCTTGATAGCACAGGGTTTGGAGATAGCACAACTCTGCTCTGCAAGATTGCTGGGCATTCCTTGGCTCCACGCACTCATGTCCCCCCCCAGCCACAGCGCACAAGATGCGACCAGTGTAGGTCTTCAATGGGTTTCCTCACGCTGCACATGCGGCATGCCACCGAGTTGAAAGCGAAAGCTACTGGCAGTGCTGCGTCCGTCGTTTTGAGAGAAGCCAAAGGCAAGATGATGAGAGGCATGTGCCTTGGAGCATCCTTGGAGAATGAAATGCTTGAGCTCAATAGGACCTAGGAAGATGTAGAAAGGAAGTAGGATGCCTTGAGTCTATGATTTGCAATCCCAGCATATTGGGCAATTCTGCAGCGATCAGACTTGTGCAGGTAAGTACCTTTGCTTTCCGTCATACTTTAGAATCACTCCTGCCTATAACAAAAGCTAAACATATCACGTGCACTTCATTTCTAGGTGTCAGCTGCGAACAACGGTCAGCCTTGAAGCCAGCCTTGGCATCCGCCTTTAGATGCCTTTGTGAGGCAGCAGGCTGCAACGTCGAGAGAGAGAGAGAGAAGGCGGCCAAAAACAATATCACTTACCATACGAACAAACCCATCGTAAGTCAACGAATAAGAATCATGGCTGACAATCAACGCAATGTGAAGAATCTGGGACGGCCCAGGCACAGCTTTCCTTTCACAGAGTCTCTTGGATCAAAGAAATCTGTTTGGCTGGGGTGCAAGGGGAAAAAAGTGCCATTTCCACCAAGTGTGTTGGGCTCCATGGATTGGCTGTCCATTCTCAATAGACGTCCGTAAATGACCCTAGTAGCGGGTACAACCACAGCCTATTGTTAGTCTCTATTGAATTGTCTATTTATCGTCCAAGTTGGTGATGGACCTTTACTCAATGAATCACCTATTGAGTCATAGATTCTATGTCAATGTTGATGACCATGTATGCTGTGTCAATGAATCATCTAACGATCTAAGTTAATTACGACCATTCAGTTGATTGTTATAATCTCCCATCTTCATTGCCCCCCGGTGAAGGTGAGCTGTTGCTGTTTAAGATCGATCAGCCTTGAGGCAATGTTTGCTGAATCTTTGCCGCGCTTTTGTCATGAACCCGGAGGTGCTGGGTACAGGATCCACTTGAAGTATGAAGATCACTTGCCACACATTGAAGCCGAATGATTCAATGAATTGTTTGTCGGGTGGGAAAGCAGTATTTGAAGCCAGGCAGTAGTCCCATGAGAGTCAAGTCTTGGCACACCTGGATTCCAGCGGGTTGGGTCATTTCCACGCTGGACTGGTTTGTTGCCAGATCTGCGTTTCATGTGGTGAGTTGGACATGTGTCACACCTGTTCTGGAGCCAATTGGGACGGACATGGTATCCCTGTTTCTCACCATCTCACCCTTTGCGGGGTAAGATCACCATCCTGGCCAAGCATTTGTCCACTTTTGGGCCAGCAGAATGGAGGAAGATGGAGGAAGCAGCAAAGCTGGAACTTCCAACAGATTCAACAAGTCTTTCAGTAAAGGTCCTTTTTTGGCCCTTGGATGAAGGTCTGGCCAAGGAAACAGCTGCAAGAGTGCCCCGCACAAGTCCCCACACATGTCAGCTGCCTTAAAGAAATGCCAGCTACCGCGTGAAATGTCGTTAAAATGCCCCGATCAGTTTATGCCCCGATCAGTTTGGAGAGAGAGAGAGAGAGAAATCTGTCAGGGTATGTCGTTGTTTGCCTCTCGATTCAGAACTTAGATCTCATAGCCTGTAGACATCAGAAAAATCAGAAGCAGGTGTGCTGACAGCTGTATGCCAAGCCGGATTCTGCCCGCATGGACTTCCGAAACAACAACAACAACAACAACAACAACAACAACAACAACAACCACAGCGACAGCGACAACCACAACCACAACCACAACGACAACAACGACAACGACAACGACAACGACAACGACAACGACAACGACAACGACAACGACAACGACAACGACAACGACAACGACAACGACAACGACAACGACAACGACAACGACAACGACAACAACAACAACAACAACAACAACAACCAAAAAAAGGAACAGCAGCAACAAAAACAATTTTGCAATCGACAACCGACAACCAACAGCAACCTGTCAAGCAACATAGTGAACATAGTGATTGCATTCTTTGCGCAGAGCCGTCGCATGTGATTTGACACATATACCCATTGCAATAGTTTGGTGTGTACACCTACGCTTTGATCCAAGCTATTTGCATGTTCCGGAAGTGCTGAAGCATGAGAACTATCCAAAACCAAGTGATGCTTGCTCTCATGGCCAATAGTTTAAAGGCATGACTTCTTGCAAACTGCGATGCTGGAAAGCACTTGATCCCCCTTGTGGCAGTTCAAGGTGCTGATTCTTCACAAGCCCTTGGAGAACTTCAACCTCATGAACGCACGCCGTGTGCTGGAATTGTTGAGGACAGCCAAGGGAGTGCCTGGTAGCAATGATAGGTTACCACATGTCACCACCTTCATGGTGGTTCGTTACTATTACGGGGAGTATTACGGGGAGGTTGCTCTTATGCAATTTTGGCGATTGCAGCATTATGAAGATTCATGTCAGCGCAGCAAACTTGCGAAAACTGACGGACCGGTCTTTTTTTCAAATGTTTCCATGGCTTTCTTGTCAGAACAACCCAGAAAACAAACACCGCGCTCGCCGGGGAGCAGAAAGAAACAAGACCCAATGGAATCTGGCCTTGTTGAGAATCAACGTATAACGGATGCCCACGGCGAATGCAGGTTCGTTGTTTTTTCTTTACGGCGAAGTGCTACATTTTGATTACTTGCACTTGTTTGCGCATGTAACTGTAGGATATACTTATCTATACATACATATATATCTAATATATGTGTGTGTTGGTTTGTTTATTCACACCTTGAGCATTAATAGATAGATATCTCAAGAACAATTCCCAGGGCTTGAAAAACATCGATTTTGAGGACAAGACCTCCAGTATTTTTCATCCATTCTAAAAGTCATTCCCCGAGGTTTTCAGTCAAAAAATGAGGTCTTCTCCATTTCTTGCAAATCCGCGAGGGATCCCAAGAGTTTGGTATTGAGGCGAAGAGTTCTTAGGGGGTTGGTGCCTAAGGCGTGTTACAGAACTACAGTATACGAATGTGTATATTTGCAGTGAGACGCACGCAAATATGCATGTATGGATGCACACGTATTTAGTGCATAATGTATTTGTCAGCTACATTTGTTTGTTCACATCACATATCCAGTCAGAAATTTGAACAGTATTTCAGGTAGATGCATGTGTATGTAGCATAGTGTAGTGCAGCGTAATTGAACGTAACGTGACTTAATGTAATGTAATGTTTGTATGTTTGGACATATGTACATATGTAAGACAGTATAGTTATGGTTTGTAATTGTATGCAGGCCATGCCGAGGGATAGAATATATCAGTATGGATTTGGCTACAGACATGCGTTTGCGCGTGCATTGTTTTTCTAGGTAGGTTTGTTTTTCAATGCTTTTGCGCGCGTCAACAGATGTAGGATATAAAGTATAGCATGGGTTTGCGCAACTGAATTTGTACATTCAGGCATTCAGATTCAGGTACACCTGGAAATGTACCAACGTGTGTATTACCTCGTGATACATGAAGACATTATTTTTCATACATTTTGCACATTCAATTGCCTGCCTATTTGGCCCACTGATCTATCCATCTATGCATCTATGCATCTATAAACCAGGCTATTTCTCAGCTTGATCTATCTCCACCTGTTTGATCATATACGGTCTTCAATATCATTATGTACGATCCATCTAATCTCATCCCACCTGATTTGATCACAGTAGGCTATCCCAACATATCCCAACCTGAACCTATTGAGCCGTTTGTCTATCCCTCACGATGTCTTTCTGTCGATCCAGCCATACTTTCTTTCTCACTACTGGACGTTTCAATCAAACACCGCCCATCCTACCGATCTAGTCGTTTTTGTCTCGACTGTACTCTACCTATCAATCTGAATATCTACCTATCTACCATTTTTTTAATTTGATCTTATTTGTCCATCTTTGTGTGCGTGTGTGTCTGCCCAAATGTTTATCATTGGTCTATGTATCTCTTCATGTCTTCATGTTTTTTCCTGTGTATTCTTGTGTGTTATATACATTCCTTCTAAGGATCTATTCTTCAATATGCATTCTACACAGATATTGTTGTAAATATGTTACAGACTTTTTTTGATATCTATGTAACCTATGTATATCTATTTTTCTTTTTGAATATACATATATACATCCAGAGATATGGAAGGATGATCATGACCTATATATGTTCGCACCTGACCCGCGCAGGGAGTTTGTGGACCAGCGGGGCTTGGAGAAGCCACCGGAAGATCTGCTGCTGCGCAGGCCCCGAACGGTTATCATGTCCGTGGACGGCGGCTAAGCTGCAGATGGGGGTCACGAAAAAGATGCATCGAGGCATTTCTGGGGCCATTGCATACCTGTTGGGGGTAGCTTTGGTGTCAGATCTCTCTCTCTTCTTCCCTCCACGCCCTTCTCTACGAACCTGCGCCCCTGCGTCCGCTTGCGCGCGCAAGTCAAGCGTCTGAGGTTCAGAAGCCTTGGAGGTGGCAGATATGATGTTTTCAGTGCCTAGCTGCAGAGTCCACAAACTTCCAGGGGCTTGACAATTCCCTTTTGGCGACTCTGGGGTGTTTTTAGTCTGGCAATTGTAGCATGCATCAAATGATGCATTTTGGAGCCAAGCTATTTTCAATGGAGATATTCTGATGAATGAGCCAACTATTCGCATGAATGTTCGCAATTGTCAATGCGTGCTGACTGCCTGAGAGGGCCTTGGCCTGTCCTTCCGAAACGGCCCAGGTCAGTGATGGACATGTGCATCATGTTGATCTGGTAGCACTCTGCGAAGTTCACAAAATGGTGCCTGGGTACATGCACTGGAGTAGTACCAACCAGTTTCAATGAGTTGTTAACATGATTAGTCAACCAAACTCTGTTGAACAGTTTCCATGACTAGTTTCAGTGAGTTGTGTTTTGGAAACTGAGTGACCAGTTTCTGAAAGCTATTTTCTGGATTGCTTCTGCTGGTGCTGTTTTTTTTAATTTGGCATCATATCATATCCAGACCTGGTGGAACCAGTCTTTGGCATGGCTCGCCCCCTGCGCATCATCTCTGAGTGCGTTTGGTGACCCAACGCTAGAACCCTGATACCTGTAACGACCGACTGGGCCAACCATTCAGAACCATTGAGATCCAAGTCTCTAATGATCCTTAAAGTGCTTGACGGACAGCTTTTCAGAGATGACTCCTGGGATGAGCTCATCCTTAGGTGACCAAGTTCTTCTACAAGATTGATCTTGACGGCGACGGCCTTTTGGGGCGACATGATTTTTTAAATTCTGCTCAGGCCAGGCCGACTTGCCACAGCTTCACCTGGCAGAGGGGTAGCCCGTGGCAGGGAATAATTGGGATAATGCGATTCGCAACCTTTTCTC